>JBBPDC010000141.1:7394160-7409305 GCA_037974485.1 Hemigrammopetersius urotaenia
ACGGTACCTTGCTCAGGGTACCTCAGAGGTGCCTAGCGGTCTTGGGAATCGAACCTGGACTTTCTGATCGCAGGGCGGATGCCCTAACCACTGGGCCACCAGCTGCCTAAGAACTCATCAGCGTAAATCTTTAGTAAAAGTCGAAAGATTTGTACATGAATGAAGAGAAACCATAAGGTTCTTCACACTGACAAACCGCTTTTCTTTCTGTGGAGTTGCCTAAAGAACCTTTATTTGTATGAAGGTTAGAACAGAAGAAATTTACCCACAAAACAGTGGAACCACATTCTTTAAAAAGGTTTTGAAAACTCAGTAGACAGTTACTTTGTGTTGATTTTTGACATTGTTTACAGGCTTTCTAAGTTATTGACATGATGTTTTAAATCTGTTTTCTAATGTTTCTTATGCTTAGTGTTTTTTAGATTTAGTGATGAGGGATTCTCAAACCTCTCAAAAGAGATATCCCCTTCTGTTGTAAAAAACATGTTCCATTAATCCTCATAATTCAAATCTTCAAAACCTTGACACATGAGGCAAATGTGTGGCTGTTTAAATATTTTTATACGCAGATTACGTATTATTTAAATCTGAGGTGGGCAACAAGATGATAGTTTATCGTAATCAAGGCATTACTCAGGACAGGAAAGAAGCATATGAATATTAAAAACATATAATTATGAAACTATTTTTTTCCCCATTTACTGTATATTATGTCCTATGTATTATTATTATGTGACTATGTATTATACTGAAATCTTTCATCTTTTATTGTACATGATACAGGTCACTAATCTGAGTGTTAGTCATAGTTATAGTCCCATATGGGAAATTGGCTCATGACAGAATTAACAGACTATTGCCTCCAAAAATCTTTACTATGCCACATATCACATCATTTAAAAATATATACAATCAGGCACCCCCTGGCTAGACGCCCTAGACTCCACTTTGAGAACCATGGTTCTAGATAATACCCATGATATGCTCAGAAAAGCATTTTGACACAATTATCAATTCTGATGATACTAAAAACAAAATGATGAAATACCACAAAAATGTGTTTTTATACATGATGAAATCATCAGACAATTTCATCTCTGTTTGTATACAAAACATACGTTCTGATTAACAACACAGCTCTATTTTTCATGTCTCTAATGACATTTCAACCCAGTCTGAATATTTGAAGAACATCAAGCTATCTTGTTCCGTTCTTCTTTACCCTTCCTCCAGGACCAGTTGTTAACCACAGTTGGCCAATGGATGGTCTAACTTAGAACTGCAAGTGCCTCAACCACTTTTCTGCACAGTTAGCACCAGAGGAAAACCTTTATGGGTCATCAGTCTCTGTTCCTCTGCTAAACACGAGGCTAGCGTTCGAGCCTTTTATCTCTGCCTGACTGATGGGGTTTCAGAGGAGCTTGAGTGCTCTCCCAGCTTTTGCCACTGAAACCCGGTCAGAACTTGCACCCTAAACTTAGCCCTCTTCCCATCTTTTTTCTGGCCCATGGGACATCTTTAGAATCCATTCATTGTTCCTGGACCATGGTATAGCAATCAGTAGCTCACTTGGGGCCTTTAAGTTCACAGTGCAACAGTCGATGTCTGAATGTTAAAAATTCAGGATGACATCTGCAGTGTGAGGGGAGGTGTCTGAATGTGATACAGTACATATACTCGGCGGCACGTATGTTATTTTCTTCTAAAGGGTCTGATCATATTACTCTCATTCTTATTAGCCTCCACTGGCTTCCCGTTTCTTCACGCATCACCTATAAAATTCTTCTCCTTACTTTTAAGTCACTTCATGGTCTAGCACCATCATACCTCTCTGACTTACTTTCTCCATATCTTCCCTCTCGTCTTCTCCGATCCTCGGGGGAGCAACTACTTTCTGTCCCTAGAACTCGCCTTGTTTCTATGGGCGGGAGATCCTTTTCTGTCATGGCCCCAAAGCTTTGGAATGCATTGCCCTTGGGTCTTCGTTCAATCACCACACTGCAAGAGTTTAAGTCTAAACTCAAAACTTACCTGTTTGAACAATGTTATCATTCATAATTTTACTGTATACTCTGTTATACTGCTGTACTAGATGCATGTAGTTTTGAATGTTTGTATTTCTGTGTGGTCTGCAACTGCTACCACTTATCATTGGACCAGGCAAATGCCTTATGTCCAATTGTTGTGTGAACTGTTGCTATTGTTATTGATGGATTGTTAATGTTATCCCAAGCTCAGCGTCCTTGAGCTTGGGAAAGGTGCTATACAAATTTAACTTATTATTATTATTATTATTATTATTATTATTATTATTATTATTATTATTATTATTATTATTATACAAACCTGAAGTGCAACAAACAGTCAAGCTAGTGTTTAATGATCATAACTTCAGATGCTGCTGTAGTGATACACAAACATCCCATAAACTTTCAGCCAGCTTCTAGATCCAGATCTTTCTTCACACAACCAGTCTTAGGCGCCACTTCTACTTCCACTCTGTATCCCATGACATATCACCCACTGGTAGGACAAGAAAAGCTGGATATGTAATATTTGTTCATGCTGTGCCAAAACCGCATTGAGTTAATCTGTTTGACGCATTAACAAATGCCGTGGCCTTGCCTCTCAGCAACTTGTGGAAGAATCTTGTTCCAGATTCAGTGGGTTCATAGCCATGCTTACTGATGCTCAGCGCACTGTGGCCCAATGAGAAAGCCTTTTTTTATTCAGAGATCTTCAGAGACAGGATCTGTGTGCCAATCTGCAATATCCTAAGAGGTCATCTGTCATCACTTCACTACTCCTGGACCCTTCTACCAAACGAATCCATCGACTCCAAACTCCTGCAGATATGAAGTTGCAAAATGAACATGCCACATACTGAAGATTCCCATTTTTGTTGAGATAACATACGATAAATTTCAGTTCTACTACTGTTACACGTTAATAATTTGTATCCTTGACTAACAGACAGTACTGAAAATATGTTCGCTTAAAAAAAACTGATGAAAAGCCAATTTGGCAGTAAAGGAAATCATATTAAATGTCATAATATTTGATACTTTTATATTTGATTTGTTGAATGCGATATTTTAATTTTGATTAAACCTAAATACTATTGAGTAGACTAATAAACAGTTTAGACACTGATTGCAGTAGGCCATGGTGGTCAGAATCAGAATAAAGACAAAATACGAAAACAGAAACAATCATTTCGCTCAGTTCCTTGGTTTATGAAAAGACCTAGTCTTTGACCATGATCAAGAGGTTGGAAGATCATGCATATCTAACCAGCATGCTGGAGGGTCCATGGAAGCAGATATGAGAGGAATTTCAAATACCGGGCATAGCAATGTGATTGCTTTGTTCCTTTGGGTAACAGTCTGAACATCTCAGTTGAAACAATCCTGCAGAATCAGTAACTACTCAGTCACCTTCTTCTCAACATCTCTGGTGAGAAGCAGTTGCACATCACAGGAGTAAATAATTTTCTCAAGTATTAGAGAGTGTACACCTCATCTAATATCTAATCAAAAAACGCTGTTTCATTATGAGTCAGTATCAAATTTGACACTTGATAAGACTCTTCTCTGTTTTAATGGATTTTGATGTAATATGTGCCTCAATGAAATGTAAGTTAGTATTAAAAGATGCTGTGAAGTAAAGGTATCCATCTTTAAGGTAATGCTGCTTTCATATTATATAACTTATTCCTTAGATGGTACAACCACCTGAGGTTCTAAGGACTCTTGAGTGTAATTCTGTTCGGAAGGATGTCTCTTACTTCATATTTCTTGCATATTTTGACCTATAGAATGTAATACTATAAAAGATGGGTGAGAGGTGTTGGGAAAGGATGAACTGATCAATGCCATGCTTTTGGGTCTTTCATAGCATCTAATGTGGCTACCATGTTGAAGCTTTGTGCATAGTACATATAACACCAAAGTTTTTTTTTTTTCTGTAATTCCAGCAGAGGAGTTACGCTAATCTCTCGATTCTCATTGCTGGTCTACATTTACCCACCTTGTGGAACACCTTCACCCAACCAGATGGGTGAAGGTAGTCAAAAGAAGGTAGTTAAGTGGCACAAATATGTCCATTTTCTGACGGAAAGATGGATGGAAGAAAACATCAGCCGCCTTGAATATGTACAGGACTCAACACTCATAGGGACAAATATTGAAATATATCGGGTCCTCATATAGAAAGTTAAACAACAGAGCAAAAAGATGGGACGTCAGTTCAGGACAAAGAAAATAAAGGTTATGACAACAAGAAAACTTTATTGATCCCAGAAGAAATTGCTGACATTTTCTCTATATGCCAGAGACCTGTTTTTGCCTCCCTTTAGGTGTGTTTGAAACCAACACCCTAACTACAGGTGGGTTTATAACGGGAAAGGCAGCGCGCTGAACCTCTCACATTTTGATTTGCATGATGAAACCAGAGATTTGAACCCAAAGCTACAATCATATCCTTACACCAACAAGCCTAACTTGACCATTTATGTGGAATATGTAATAGTAGAGGGCAGCTTTTGTCTTGGATTAATTATTAACAGCTAAATTAACAAAAAATGAATCAAGCCTGACCTTTTGCTTGCAGCCAAGATATAATTTTGGACAGAGAAGAACAATCATTTCTTGTGAGAAGAACAACTTATTGTGAAATGCTGAGGCTTGAAGGTAAAAGGGCAACCAGATGGGTGAAGGTAGTCAAAAGAAAGTAGTTAAGTGGAACAAATATGTCAATTTTCTGACGGAAAGATGGATGGAAGAAAACATTAAGAAGCCTGAAGGCACAGGCAAGAGGGTCAGCTGCTAGCCTAGTGGTTAGGGTGCTGCCTCCACAACCAGAAGATTGTGGTTTAAATCCCAGGACTGTTAATGGCACCACTGCAGTACCCTTGAGCAAGGTCCTATCCCCAGCTGTGTTCCTGGCTGCCCACTGCTTCACTTAGGTGAATGGGTTAAATGCAGAGGAAGAATTTCACGCTGTTCACTTGGTGCTGTGTGTTCACTACAAATTGACACTTTACACTAGCATATTCTAAAGAAACACTATCCATATGGTCACCAAGAGTCAACACTGAGTTTAAAAGATAAAATGGGAGATCAAATAGCACACACCAGCGTGTAAGACACTCGACCTCATGAAAAGCTGCTGTTTCTTTAACTATTCAAAGTGAAGACCTTGCTTAGTCACGCCCGTGCACCGCTGACTGAGAGACCCGCCCACTGCACCCTGATTGGCTGCTGCCCTCTTCAGGCCGCTCCGTAGACTGGCGTTAGTATTTTTTTCTCACCTGTGTTCAGACAAAGCCCCGCCCTAGTTTGCTGATATTGGCTAGTTGCTCCGGGTAGAATGAACTACTAGCCATTTATAATCCAGGAGGGGGACATTGCTAGCCTATCATTAATCAGAAAGGCGTTTCCTGACGGAACTCGAGTGTGAAAAACCACTATCTCCACTCGACGCAGTGATACTTTCGCATCTACGGGCGGGGCTCCCGGTCCAGAAACTGAATTACCGGCAGCAGGCAGAAACTTAGCCGAGCTCTTCTATCGTCCATGGGAATGTACTGGACACTGCGTGGGAAAATCGGACCCAGTCAGCTCTTTTCGACGATGCCTTAACGCTGCCATGTACACTCGACCACGTTCATTCTGAAGGCGCCTTTTCATATTCTCACACATATTTTGTTCCTGGAGTGTATAGATAGATATATGTGTGTATTTCCCTCGTCTCGTACGATGAAGTGACAGCATAACCTCGACTATCTGTGATCTGAAGAACTATCCTTTCTGCCACTTGAAGGGTTCGACTCGAGAAAGGGTGAGTTTTATTTCATTTACTTTAAGCTTTAATGAACATCTTGGGCGTTGAGTTGAGCAGGCGTTTTTATTGTATAGTAAATAAGGAGAGAAACGTTCTCGGAACATTCCTGAATGTGCCGAGGTTGGTGAGTTTATATTGAATTATTAATGGTGCTGCAGATCCGAGTTTGCTTGGTTTTTTCACTGCTCGCCACGGGATGTCTTAAAAACAAGGCCACGGTGTGGGCTTCACTGCCACTTGTGTATTTATTCCCAAGTAGGTTATTGTTCCACATGTGTTCACCGTTCAGGGACCCCGGAGGAGCTGCATTAGCTGCTGCACGTCCAGTGTGAACCACCTGTCAATCAGATTTTGTCTCCCACCGCCTGTCAGTCAAAATTAAATGCCCCAGTCTTGGTGGGGAGGGCTCTCGGTCTGTACGGCACGTCCCCACCAAGACTGGGGAGGGGGCATTTCATTTTTCACGATCACGACACGCGTCTGCTTTCTCGTGTCGTGATCGCATCGCAGCTGAATTAAAAACCTTATGGGTAGGTCTGACGTCTTTTTTGGACTACTCATGCTGTCACGTATGCTTGTGATCTTTTTTCGTTTTATTTCTCCCAAGCCCCCTCCCATAACAGTGTAACATCTACAGGACGTACGTTCAGCAGGTACGGGACGATTTCATGTTCCTGTAACCTCGTTTACATGTTCTCGTCTCAAGTTCATTGACCACCTTTGCCTCTATCGTCGTAGCATCTCTTATGTACTTGTTTCTTTGGTGTAACAATAACAATAATAATAATAATAAACCATAATAATAAATCATAATAATAAACTACTTAGGCACTGGAAGCAGACTAGACTGGCCGTGGAACAGAAGCCGAGGTGTTTACAGTATATTAGGGAACATGGTCCTGTTTTAGTCGGCTGGTGTGAAGTTGTGCCGTTTTTAGATAGTGGATGTGGAGAGTCCTCAGAGCCTCAGAAACATTATCTCATCCACGAGGATCAACACTCATGGGTGATGTAATAACCCTGATAAAGCGAAAGGGGGGTGATCAGAAGGTCCACAGGCCTGCAGGTCAGCCCGTAGCCCTGAGTGGGTGCAGGGAGGACATGAGGGCTTTGGCTATGGGATGCTAACATGGCTGTCGAATGACTGAGCTTGGTCCAGTATAGACTGCATAGCTTTCTTTTCTTTTTCTTTTTTTACCTTAGAGACCTTTTCAGTGAGGCCTAGGAGGCGTCTCACATATTATAATAATCCACAATCCCATATGACCAAATGAAGTAAAGTGGCCCCTTATAGTCATGTGTGAACACACCACAGCACACATTGAGACCAATGTGAAATCCTTTCTCTGCATTTAACCCATTCACCAAGTGAAGCAGTGAGCAGCCAGCGATGCAGTACCTGGGGAGCAGTGTGTGGGGACGGTGCCTTGCTTAAGGGTACCTCAGTATTGCCCCTAGCAGTCTCAGGATTCAGACCCATGACCATCTGATTGCAGGGGCAACTGCCTAACCACTAGGCCACCAATCTTTCCTAATACACCATTCCTGTATTACACCCTATAATACCATATTAACAAAACTGAAACTGGTCTGACATTGAGGCGGGCAGGTGGACTATCCCAGTGCTAGCTGTTGCAGGAAGGAGAAAGAAAACTGTCATGGGACAGTATCTGTCTCTGTGTCTGACCAAAGGTGGATCACTTTCATTTTCACACATGTGGATTTGTTTTCTGGTGCCCCTCCCCCCATGAAATCCACATTTTAAGTATTTCTGGCACAGAAATAGTTTTAGTTTAACTGGCTAAAATTAGCCCCAATAGGCTACTAGGATCTGGTTTTACACACAGTTCAACTGTAGCCACGAACATGAGCTGGACCCGAATCCAGTTCGCATGTGATCTGTTGTTCTTCGGGTGCTATAAATGGGCATGCAGTATGACACAGTGAAGCTGGATGTGGTATAATTAAAGAAGATACTTCATTTTATTTTCATGTTGACAGTCAACACAGTGGAAAATAATGGGGATCAGGTAGCAATGCAGTAACCAGCAGCATTCATTCATTATTAGTAATGCTTAGTGGGATAGTTTTAGTTCTTGTTCACCTCTAATTGGACAAGAACGCCTCCACATATCCACTTCGAAACACACTGTTGTAATTATCCACACGTTACAAAATCGTCCCATTCTTTTCCAAGCTTGTGGTTCCTGCACAGATGCTTTCGTCGCTGAATCTTCTCCCAGCGGTACAAACCTTCCTTGGCTGTAGCCTGATAAGTTCCGTGTGTGTGCACCACATGTGCTGCTTAAGCTTACCAGGCTGCCCTCGCTTATCATATGAGGGTATCTAGCACAAAGGAGCCCCAGTGAGCCATTTCAGTTCACCTCTGGAGCTACTGCTATAAGGCAAGCCAACATCTAGAGCAAAATCTAGACCACTGTAATCCAAGAAAACAAGCTTATTTCATCACCAATCAAAACTGCTTGATCTCGCAAGTTATAAAATAGAACCTGATTTCGACATGGCGCTATCACCTTTGGTAAAACATGTAAACCAACTGGTTTGACAGCTTTAAAAACAAAAGGTTACTGTTCTCTAGAGTAGATAAAAAAAGGTCAGTTCTTTGTTAAAACCTTTACAGGTTGGAAATGTAAAAACATGCACAAGTGTTTAAAGCTCTTCCCAAAGATTGACATATTGGTTTTTATTTGATGACACGACAGCCTTTAGTTCAGAAAAGGCTGAGAAGATCAGAAACCTGTTTCCCTTTTTGCGCAAGAGTGCTGTCTTAGGGGTTTTCAGTGAGGTTTTCCCTTTTTTGCAGTGTGTGATTCCCAGTGTGTATTTGACTTGGCAACAGTAACACACTAACACAATGACATAGTATGCCTGTAAGTTACTTGTAAGCATTTTCCAAGTCAATAGTAAAATGCCTGTGTTGGGCGGGAAGTAGCCATGGTCAGATAATTCCACTGTGTGTGTGCCTATGTGGATCATGTCATGCTCTCATAGTAGCCCTACTGTGTGTCTAGCCAGTTTCAGCTGACTGGAGTTAGATTGCGTTCCACCGCACCCAAAACATTTCTGATGTGGCGTTCTGCAAGATTTCTGTGCTGTGTTGTTGTTTCACTTGAGTGCTTATAGCAAAAATGGTTATAAATATGTAGTACAAAAAAATGTGTAGAATTATTTTAAGAATGTCTGCTGTAAAAGGAAACAGTAGCAGATTTTCCTTCTTTGTACACGTGAATTTTTACTTTCAGATGGTTCTTTAAGAGTATATAGGAAAAAATGCCTCTACAAAAGGTCAGTTTTCTAGGGTATACCCCTGCTTTTCAATGACACAGCCCTCCTAAAGATCCTCCCTAATGTTAGCAACATGACTCCAGCTTTTTGAAACCTGGTTTACGTTAAATAGATCAATAGAAATTATGTAAAATAGTTTGGAATGTGGTCTTGTTTTATTAAAGGTATAAAAAGTTATAAAGTTATGGTGGTGACAAAATAGGTTACACAGATCAACGTTCAGTAAGGAAGACCTATCAATATGTCCAGTTCCTCATTCTTCTCCACACGAAAGTATTTATTATATTGAGTAAGGTTGTTTTTCCTTAGCCGGTTTGTGCTCAATTAAAGTGCAGAGGATGAAAATAAACTTTGAGTCGTGCTGTGAGTTTGCGTAAAAAGCCCAGTGGCAGCGCTGGTGGTGCGGTTATGTATGCTGCCTGACAGTGGGCTGGGTGTAATTTGGAGGCTGGTGGGAATGTTGTGGGTGTTCCCACAGGAAGGCTCCCAATGCTTTGATCATCGGTGTCTCACACAGGGTGTGTAAGCCATCTGATGAGCTGGTGCTCTAATGGATGGTGTAGGAAACTGGTGCATGTCTTTAACTTTACACCCCCATAGTCTTGTGATATGTTTTGAACGGAAGGGCCCTGAATGTGCAATCTTTTCCAAATTTATCAGAAGCTTTACCTTCAAGGATTAGTACTTAGTGACCTGAATAAACATAGTAGTTCTCGTTCGTAACAAGTTGAAAATATAATTTTCCTTCTCCTGTACTGTTACCTTGAAGGTGTAATGTTTTGTTATAACAGCGATGATATCTTGGTTCATGAAGGAGTTTCTCTGAACCGTGGAAGCAAATGTTTCAATGTAATGTAATTTTGTTGTTTACTAAACTCCAAGGAAGCTTCATAATGTACTCACCACCGTGAAATGGATGGTGTTTCATCTAAAAGCCATCACACCATGTGGTGTGTCTTTCTTTTTGAGGGTGTTTATTTTGAAAACATGATTAGTTCAAACAGTGTCTTTAAATGCCCTCTAAGTACTGTAAAGGCCTTTTAACAATTCCCACATCTTCCTTTGTTTTGAAAAAGCCCACTCAGAGTCAAGCCAAGAGCATGAGAAACAACGAAGCATTGCGTTCCTGCTTTAGTGCAGTAGGGATGAACGTGCAGTTTTAAATAGGACGACCAGCTCCTCCGTCTATCTTTAGAACACAGCGTAGCATCAGTCTGAAGTGGCTCTCCTCTCAGACTTGAACATGAGATGGACAGTGTCTTTGAGCAGAGCTGTGCAATCTTCTTGGAGAGTTCTTGGCTTCTTCTACAGTCTGAAGGCCCTTTCCTGAAAATGAGGGTGTGTTGAGGACTGTGCTGAGACTTGGCCTTCAGTGGCCTTTTGGGAGTAGGTTGGGTCGGCCCTGACTAACAATAATATCAGCCAAATGAGATTCTTGCAAGAGCGAATGCAGCACACGGTTCACATTCACCCCCATGCTTTGTTCTCGGAAATGGTCTTCCAGATGAAGTGGTCATAGGTGAGTCATGTGGTGGTTGTTTCATTTGGGATTATGCAATGAATCAGATGTTCTGATTCATGGTGGACGTTTTTGGCTGTCCAAGAGATCAGAAGTGCATGCTTTTCAGAAGGGCCTCTTGTGCTTGTTGGATGTTTTACCAGTGCCTCATACTGGACTTGTTACAATTAGTGGACCCTGTCGGCCATGCAGTGCTGTGAATGCCAGAGAGTAGTGCTCATCCTGCTTCACTTTCCATTTGCTGTTCGTCTCGGCTTGGCATTGCGGCGTGCCAGGAGGGATGATGCAAACGCTGTTCAAATATGCAAGAGGTGGATCACATGCTCCTTGAGCAGCAGACAGAAGCAAGTGACTTTGCAGCAAGCAAGATGATGAGTCTGGGAGAAAGTTTCTACAGGGCATGCGTGTTGACAGTGTGTGCTTGGATTCAGATTTGAAAAAGTAATCAATTAACGTGGGCTGTCAAATGGCTGCTCTTTTGGGATGGAGCCCAGGTCCTCACTGGCATTTGTGCTGGCAGCTGAAGTCAGATGCAGAGTCACACTTCCTGGTGTTATACGCACATACATGCACATACATGGGCAGCTCACAAAAGCACATTTATTCTGTAAGTGCTCTCTTGCAAGTGTTGAATGATAATGGAATAGGTTGATAAAAAAAATCACTTTTCTCACTTACCCCAAATACCAGTCAGGACAGTGTCTGAAGTTTACTTTTTAGTTTTGCACTGGAGCTATGAAGCTAGTGTAAATTCCACATATTTAAATAACGGTAGTTTAGAAACAGCATAAATAAGTTTATTTGGAACTACTAGACAGTTTGATGTGGTTTTAGGCATGCAGTTGGCAATACCAAACGGTGTAGTATGAGCTTCCATTGTTTGTTAGCTACATTATCCCGTATAAAACTAAAGTGAACTTCGGACAACATATGATAATTTTGGAAGGACCAGTTGGGGGAAAAAATCTAATTGCAGTTTCTGTAATTTATATTCCATATAGTGAGGTCTAGGCATTTCCTTTTTGACGAGTGCAATAATATTTTGGGCTTAATGCTTGAACGCTGAACACATAATGCCTGTTTGGTTACTTGCATTGGTCAAACTCATCCACAGGCGATTTCCCAAGCCGTATTTTTCTAAATAAATGTCTCCAGTTAAAACCTGCTGTTGATTATGTAGGCTGTAATTGAAATAACTGATGTAGTGGCTCTTTTAAAGTGCAATATTCAGTATAAAATGTTTTTTAGCCCTAGTCTTGGCTGATCTGCTACATTCAGGGTAAAGGAAACAGTCGGTTTTAATACAAGGCTTTAATAAAATTAATTACTTGAATTTAGCGGGCAAGATTAATCAAAGTACGAAAATGTGCCGAGTGTGAGGCCAAACCCCTACTTTGATATATCTTCCGGACCTGGTGTCTTTTCTGAAGTCTCTGTTTTTCTGTTAGCCAGAACAGCATGACGATATGACCTCCCCCACCCTCTGCCTCTGCAGCTCCCCAGAGCCTTTCCCTGTCTTCCTGTGACTACGTGCATGAGTTTTCCCAATGTCCTTCAAATCTCTGCTTCTCTTTCTCAGTCCCGTGAACGAACATCCCACAGTTCATTTCACTTTCATAACAAACTTTCATCAAAAACACTGCAGTCGATAGCCATCTGAAGTTAAATGGCTTACACTGTGTGTGCTCTGTGTCTGATGAAAATGAACAAGAGCAGGAGTGGAAGGCTCTGCCAAGTCACCCTGAACTTTTGTAATTCAATGACTAAAACAGAGATTACAGGGAGACCTGTGTGGCCATTCTGGTATTCATCCACAAGCTGTAATGATCTGATGCTTGACTGAAACACTCACCCATTTTGGATGAACACTTAAGACAGTCTATTTCACTCAACTCCACATGATATAGTCTTCAAACAGAAGACTTGCAAAATAGGGTCGGTTCACACAAATGTAGTTAGTCATGTTTGTTGTTGAAGTGGTTAAATATACCTGTGCTTATTGCATAAGCCTGTGGCTAACCAGAGCTGGGGGCCTCTATGAGATGTTGTCCATAAAGGTTTGAAAGCCATTGAGATAATATCAGTAACAGGCTGTTATGTGTGGTTCCAGATTTGGCTCGTAGCCGCACTCAGGGTCTTTTTCTTTAAACCTTCTTGTGTGTGTGTGTGTGTGTGTGTGTGTGTAAGAGCACCTGTCTTAACCGCATATATGATCACTTTAAACCCTGTCCAGGTGGACAGTTAAAGTTTCACTTTAATATGGGTGGGCCTCATTTGGTTAGGCCTCTCTTTCTTATCTCACCCTATACATTCACAAAGGACTCATGAAGGGAAGCAAGTTATTTCCTTTTTCCTGGCTGTACTTAACTCAAAGGGAGATATCAGCTGGATTGGAGCTCCAAACGTCTTGAATTTTAATAGATCACAGAACAACTGACAGTCTGTAGTTTAGCTCTGTTTATTTCAGGGTGTGTCTTATTTGCAGTTGTAGGTAACTTGTGCTTCATAAACTGTGCAGCACATAATGTAAATAGATACAGACAAGCACTGCTTCAGTATGCATTCGGTTAGAATAGTGATGTTGCAGCGACAAGATCTGTTGTAATCATAGCAGCAACAAAGCCATCTGAGGCCCAGAAGCCTGAGGCATTCCCAACCACTCGCACTTGGCTTTGATGTTTGGTCTGACGGTCTGGTCCCATCGGGCCAACCGTCACAGTTCATCACCCCTCCAGTTGAGGCAGAAATTGCCAGGGCTCACTCTGCATGTGGAATACGCATGTTTTGGGGCTCAAGCTCTAGCAGAAACCAGGCCTTTTACATCAAATATCATAATTAATAGAATTCTTATTCTCACCAATGCATAGTTACTTATACTGTTTTTAGATTCTTTTTTTTTCATGATGTCTTGACTCTGTGTAGGTCTATGTATATCCTACAAAGACTGGTTTGGATCAGAAAAATGAAAAATTTCCAAAAAACATTTTCAGTGCCTTCAGTGGTGCCTCTCTGACAAAAAAAAAATCACAATTCCTACAATTTATAGATTTATAGATGTAAAAGTACTGTGAGCATGTGTGTATCCATAGTATAAGCCACTTTCTTAATGAAAGTTTAAATACTGTAAAATACTGTTCTGTAATATATTTTTTTAAATATTGTGATATAAAATTTTAGCACGGCCTTCCAACAGTACATATATTTATTGTTCTGTTTAACTCTTGTATTATATTATTACTAGTGAGTAATAGTACTATTATATTACTACTAATAATTTAATGTGCTTCTGTGATGCTCTAGCCAGCTTTGACTTTTTGTTTTCTTCTTATACTTTAGACTAATCATAGACTCACTCAAAGATTGTATTTTCCACTAAATGACGAAATCAGGGCCCTCTAAATGGCAGGAAGTTCTGTAATTTTCAGCCCTCTGTGTTTTTTCCTGAGTAGCAGCACTCAGTTCGTAATGCAGTGTGTGTCATTTATTTATCACATACCAATCTCCATTTTGTAAAATGTAATCTCTGTGGGTGAACTGATTACCCCCCGGTGAACACTCAGTCCTGATTTTTCTACATTTTCAGATATTATGCCAGCTATAAACCTCAAGCTGTGGTTTTGTTAAGACATGTCGCCATGTTAGCGGCACAAGTGTCGCGTTTTGTGTATGGCAGGGAGAAAACTTCCAGACATGAGTGTGTTTCCTGCCTCCATTTGGATCTCATCAGCTCTTCTGCTTGCTGCTTCCTTCCACATGCTCTTTAAATAAGCAAGTTTCTGAGCCCATGGTTTCCCGGTCACTGAAGACGGATGTGACGTGATTCAACAGCCAGGGCTTTTTGGATCACTGTTTGTTGTTGCTTGGTTTTAGATAAGATAACCTCTGATCTGCTCTGACTTTTTCATAATGAGTGGTTTTATTTTTAGTACAGTTTTAGTTTTGAAGATTTCTCTTTAACATTTGGCTGTACAGTCACAGGATAAGGAAAACACCACTAGTCTTATTGCCAGTAGGCCCTGATTATTAAACATTTTGTGAATGATACCATTATGAAGAAGCTAAATATTCTGATAACTGTTAATGTAGGCCCATATAATTTACATACGGTCAAAAACAGACTCTAGTAGTTTTCATTATATAGTTAACTGATTTCTGTAATACTTTTGTAATAGCAATGAACCAGCAGTAATTGATATGAACTCATTGAACCCTAAGAAATGAACTGGTTTCTCCTCAGCAGAGGTCTCTGTTTAAGGGGCCGTTCACATATCGCGTCTTTTGCACGCGCAAGTCCATTATTTCAAATGTAGCTGCGCGGCAGCCGCGCTCATAATGCAAGTGACGTGGTCGCGGTGCGACGCACCCGTTTTTTTTTGCGTCGAGTTGAAGCGCACCGCAAGTCATGTGACAAGATTCAACCAATTAGCTTCCTCGCCTTTTCCGTTACACTGACGCCTCAGCAGAAACACGGAGGAG
>JBBPDC010000141.1:7419907-7439544 GCA_037974485.1 Hemigrammopetersius urotaenia
TATGGGTAGTACCAAAGTACCATGGGGTTCCATAGTAAAACTATGGTTACTGCATAAAAACCATAGGAAACCATAGTAAATTTTCGTAAGGGTTTGTCTGTTTTTTCTGCTTCCAACACATCAACGTCAAGAACTGACTGTTAACTTGCTGCATATTATATCCCACCTCTTAAAAATGGTACTGTAACAAGATAATGTTATTCACTTCACTTGTCAGCGGTGTTAATGTTGTCCAGCAGCTCCATTCCACACATTCACACTGAAGTTGTAATTTCAGTCTGGGCTGCTTTTTGAGTAAGACACCAGTGGCTGTTGAGTAGAACCTAACCATCACTCTAATTCACTCAGGAGATTTAGGAGTGGATTATAATTTTGTTGTAGTGTATACTTACACCTGCCACTGCAGCCAACCCTGGGAAACCCCTGTGGTCTGCAGCTGCAGCGCTAACCAAGTGTCTTGTTCCTTGCATAGACACGTTTGCACTCTTTCTAGTCTGAAAGCTCCCACTTACAAGTGTTTACTTTGCCCTGAGAAGCAGTGGCGGTGGCAGCAAACCAAACCGTAGGGCCTAAGCAAACATAGGCAGTGGTATGAGCTCCTCCAGACAGGTCACACCCACCATCGCCCTGACACTCGATCACAGGGTCAGCTGTGGTGGGTGTGTGTTTATATGTGTGTGTGTTTAGTGTCAGACAGGATGGTTTGGGGTGACGGCCTGTCACATGCCACCATGTTAAGCCCAGTGTGGATGTGGATACTGATGGAAGATGTTACGCAGCCCTGAGCCGGGCTGCCCAATTCTGGACCATCTGAAGTATTTCTGTCTGCCAAGGCGAGACGCATTCCAACCAGGGAGTACAGTTTTGCTTCTTCTGCTTTTAAACCTGGTTAAAAAAACATGCCACCTTTTAGATCTGTGTTCACCACACATTAGAATTGCACTAAGCTGTTCATTGGAGGATGAAAGAAACAGAGAACAGAGTGGGATAGGGGAGTGAGGGAGAGAATGTTTCCAGCCAATAAGGGTATTGCTAAAACTGGTCAAGTGAGTTAGAGAGAGAAAGAAAAATAGAGGGAGTTAGAGGGAGTAAGAAAAATAAAGTGTGTGTGGGTGGGTGTGTAAATGAGTGAGTTAGACAGACGGACAGAACTGTGTGGCTGTACAGCGCTGATTACATCATTCTGGCAGCAGCCGCCGAAATTCAGCCGAGTCACCTGGCCCCACTCAGTTTCTTCTCATACGTGATGAGCTTTATTTTTAGAAACTTATTCTGATTCAGAAGTCGTCCACATACTCTGCACTGCCTCTGTCTGACCAGCTCTACTGCTTTATTTGTCTTAAAATTAATCCTCACTCTGCGCTATAACAAGATCAGAAACATGGCCTGCAATTAATGTGCAGAAAGAAGACTTAGCATTACCTGACAGGCAAAGTAGCAGCTGATTTATGCATAGAAATCTATGGTTCATTCAGTCGCTGTTCACATGCTCTGACATTTACATATTTAGTCCTTCTTTAAAAGATTGCTACCACCAAATAATGCTAATATAGTAAAGAGTGAGGGTTTGTCCCAGGAGAATATGTGAAATTCCCTCTGTGCATTTTACCCATTCACACAAATGAAGCAGTGGCCAGCCTTCGGTGTGGCGCCTAGTGAGCTGTGTGTGGGAATGCTACCTTGCTCAAGCATACCTCATGGTGCCACTGCCAGTCCTACAACTATTCTGATCGCATGGCCATCTCTCTAACCACTAGGCCACCAAGTGCCCCACCAAGAAGGGAACTAAGTATATATATATGTTCTTCATAATACGAATTACTGGGACACAGCTTTAGTGGAACTCACTTCTCTTAGCATTCTCTGTTAGCAACATTAGCGTTTTTTTAATCAAGCATTTCTCAGTGTTTACTGTCTGCTATATCAGACTTTCCTTACATGGGCCTGGGTTTAGTAATGTGTGAAGGCTTTGTGGTTAAATGAAAGGACAGGGGATGCAGATGAGGCTAGCTGCTGTAATGAGCACATAACCATATTTGAAAAGAGGCAGATGGCCTTTGCTATGTGGTTTCAACAGTTGGTTTACAGATGCTGAGGTAGAACCTGATAGAGAGAGAGCAAGAGAGAGAGAGTGAGTTCAGGATGTGCAATGTTCAGTAAAGGAAGTATCCAGTGCTGTAAAGATACACCCAAACACTTACAGATGAGGTAATCTATCACAATGATTGCTTGTCCTCATGAGTCAGTCCCCTCTACCTTGTCCCCTGGGGCTTTTTTGACCAGGCCTGTCAGCCCCAATAACACACAAACCTCTCCTAGTGTCACAATACCTACTCATCTACCTACACTTCCTCTGTTCACACACAGTTTTGCAGAATGCACTGCTGCACTGCCTGTCACCACGAAACACGATGTACTTTAAATGTGCTTAACCCTACTGTAACGTACTCCTGAAAAAACACAAACCACTTCATTTGAATTAAGTGGCGGTCAATTTTTGAAAACGACCCCTTAATTTTACCTTAATGATAGATTTAAGGTATGAGTGTGAAACCCCTTGATCTAACATTAATTCTTAAGTTAATTCAGGTGGATGAACTATTTTCGGGGTAAATTAGTAAACAAAAAGTAATGGGAAAATTCAGTAGCTTTTCCCCCTTAATTCTCCTTCATTTCCTGCATGGAAAATAAATGTCATAATTAAGGTCATTTTAAGGGGTAAAATTAAGGCATTTGGTTTCATAGTATGTACTGTTTGGACCCCATTTTGCTTGATTTACTTGACATACTTACAGTAGTTTTGCAGATGGAATGTCTGTTAGACAGACAGTTGATTCATCTTGGGGCCATAGTTTAGATAAAATATTACACTATTTTGGCTAGTAAGAATTTCATTGCAGTAACACACCATAACCAGAGTGAGAATTACCCCTCCATAATTGGGGTTACTGCCTTCTTAACACTTTTAAGAAGCCCCCCCCCAACTGCAATTTTTGTCTTGTTGGGGGGGGTCTGGGTCTTGATCAGGGGGTACAGTACCCCCCAGTACCCCCTGTAATTCGAACCATGACCGAAACAAATACTTTTAGGACAATATAGACAAGTTTTGAAGCTGTATCGCCTAGAGGTGTGAACCTTCACTGGTCTCACGAGTGAATTCGATTAAGATTATCATGTCAACGATTCGATTCGATATCTCGCTGCATCGCGATGCATCCTATCATTACTTCACATCAGGGCCGGTTCTAGACAGACATATGAGGGGGCAGACAGAAATGTGAAGGTGGCACGTGGTGGTGACAGAGGAGGGAAAGGGGTAGGGTGGTCGTGGGGTGGGGGTGCTCTGGATAACTGCTTTTGTCATGTAATTAGATTGCACTTCAGGCCTCTACCCTAAGACCTGTCCAACCTGGGTGTTCCACCTGAAGGCTAAGCTTCTGCTGGTGTAGTTCTAAGGGTCACTGTGGCACGCAAATCTGCTGACCACGGTAGGGTGGCAACCCCTCGGGGAAAACTGAAAAATAAAACAACAAAAAATAAAATGAAATATTCCTCATCAGATTATAACAACTAAAACATGACAGTTACATTAATTGGATGGCCTATTTCAAATATATTCAAACCTAACAATAACACTTCTCACTATTGCCAATATTAACAAAACTAAAAAGGGAAGGCCAAGTTATAAAAAAAATCACCAAGTCTTAAAAAATAGAACTGAAAAATCGAAGTAAAAACATCAGAATATGAAATGAGAAAACCGTTGAGTGTAGAGCTGAAAGTTGGGCGGAACTTTGTGTCGGGGTCTGACAGATACAGGTCCTCTGGTCGGCTCTATGCAGCAGACAGACAATGGTGCTTGTGGGATCAAGAAAAAAACACTTCTTTACCAGACTGAAACTGTGAGAAGAACAGTGGACTAGTACCCCATTGACTGTACAAATATAGATGTATTTTAGTTGTTGTTAATTATCTCACGAGTCACTATGATTTGGACGACAGAGATTTGCTACCTCCTCAAAGCGCATGCAGCTCATGTTGCTCTGCCCCGCCCACTGAGAAACCTGACACTGACTAATTTGCATACTACGTTTACGGCATTTAGCAGACGCTCTTATCCAGAGCGATGTACATCAGTACTAACATTGATTGGATGTTTAGCTGGGGGGAGGGTGAGTGGGGATCTCTGCCGAGTGGGCACAAACAGAGCACGGAGGGCAAGAGCAAACAAGAGGTGAAAAATGTCATTTATGCCTTTTCCAGTGGATTTTTCAGCTACTGAGAAACATCAGTGAGTTGAGAGTTACTGGAGAAGCTCTGTACTCAGTACGCAGCCACAGTCACTACCGGGACCACTTTTTAACTAGATTTTTAAAGCCTCTGCGAGAAAATCAAGCAATGTCATTGTGATATAGTCGATTATGTTCTGCCACTTTGCTTTTGTAGTTGCACTGCTTCAGAAAATTGTGTCACTCCCTTGCGAAAGTGCCTTATATAAAGCAAAAGCTTAAACGCTGGAAAATGTCAGTCAGGAAGTTTCCATTAAGAACACTCCATGGGTAGCATCTGTCTTCACTGCTGTGAGATAGGAGGAGGAAACACAGGGCTTGCTGAAACACACACAATGGAGCGGGTTAACCAGACAACCCACCCCCACTTGGCACCGCAGAAACATCACATTGTGGCTTTGCCACATGCTACTGTTTGCCACACCTACTCCAGCTGCAAAGGAGATGTCGTTATTATTACTACCATGTAGGCAGTTGCACATGACCCATTTAGGGACTTTTATTTGGTTATGATTTGCCTGTCATCCCGTGTTTTATCCTACACCTCTGTGACCTATAAATGACCTTTGAAATGAACCGACACAACACCTGCAGTCCGAATGTCTAAATTAAAACGTAGAGTCCCCTGAAAAATAGCAGTTAAGGGTACATATGTCTGCCTTTGAATCTACCAGGCATTGTAGCTGCAGTCTGGGAATGTCAAAGGCATGGTTAAAGCTCCCCTGTAATCATTTCCCACCAGATCTATTTTACAAAAGATGCACAGATCTCAGCTGGATTTCCTGATAAATTAAAGGTTAAGTAAATAACAATTACTCATTGCCAAAGGGCCATATCTCCTTTGTGTCTTCAGTGTTTTTTTTGTGGTTTTTTTAAAAATGAGTCTTGTTCTAAGAGCAGGGGGGATTATCAAGCGGCATGCTTTAGTCAGGGGAACAGCAAGTGCAGGAAACTAATCATATCCACCATGTTACAGATGGAAACTGTAGGAGTTCTCCAGATCTTAATCAGAAAGCCAAAACAAATGTCTCCACGGCTATAGACTGACTTTAAATGTCAAGAGCTCTGCAGGCTGAGATATGGCTGAATCATGGTGGATCAGACATTAAGGTGTCTTCCAAAAATAAACTTGAATACAACAATATGGGATCTTTGATTGCTTGATGTGTTTTGTAGATTTCCTTACTACTGCCGAAAAGAATGCTTTATATCTATGACATTCTGTACATGGTCCATAATGTGCGGTACAAGTGACCTTTCTCAAGCTATTATATGTCTGGATCTGGCCTTTGAATAGGGCAGTTCCTTTTTTCTGTGTGTGAGCATAAATCTCAAGTCAAACCTTCAAAGAAGGTGCAAACCAGATACCTTGGATAGAGGCCATGTGTACAATCCAATTCTGCAAGGCTGTCTCTGCTGTTCAAGGATATTTTCCCTGTATCTCCTAAGCAGGGCACCTCAACCAGATGAACACAGTAGATCCTAAAAATGACGGTGTAAAGAAGAATGATTGTACTCTGAAGTGCCATTATATTCCCACTGTCAATTTTCTGTGTTCAGCCCAGTAACCAGCCTGCCTGGGGTGAGGCCTGCGGTTGGTATCTAAAGCCAGCGCATGTGTGCTGGATGAGGATTCAGAAAAACAGACAGCTGGCTTTTCAAAGTTCAACCTTGGTCTCCCAGGGTAACGTGAGCCTACCTCATATCCAAACAGAAATGGGTTTGAGCTGAGGAAGTGCTGCTGTGACATGCACATGCTAACAGAGTTTGATGAAGGTGGTGGAGGTAGGTTTCAGGTAAAGACACCAGGTAAAGGCATTGATAAGCTTTACCTCAGTACATGGCAATAAATCCAGGTCACGAGAGCTAAAGTATTAGTTGACAGAGATAAGTCCCTGCTGCTGGGGCTTGAATCAAATAACACAGCTGGGCAAGGCAATTAGGCCTCTATCCCACAAAGCAATCTGTGCAGCTCAGGCTGACGTCTCATCTCAGCCAGACGTGTATCGGGACAAGAGCCCTCCAGCTCAATTTGATGTGGGGAAGTAATTAGATGAATGACGGAAAAGAGTTGGCGTGGGTGATAAACGCTGCTGGTGGTCTGTTTTTACCCAGAGAACAGAAAGGAAGACTTTCACGTCTCTTCCTCCAGGCTTTTTCATTGGTCTGTCACAGGGTGTGATCAAATCTCCTGACCGCTACGTCTGGCAATATCACCGACTCTTTGTCAGACTCAGGCCACATGATCATAGCCAAGCTCTAGACTAAGTGCTGATATAAAGGATGTTCTGGAAAAGAGTTGCAGTCATTGGGCCGAGGGAATAGAACCTGACAGATGCTGGAGGGAGGTGGTTCTTCTAAGCCCTCCTGAGCACTGAGAAAAAGGACTGGGAATGTAGCCACCTGAGCTAATGTGAACGTTCTCAAAGCATTGCTCTGGCCCTGCTTTGTCTGGGTCTGCCCCTGTAATCCCACCCAGTCATCACAGCACATAAAGACTGAAAGATGGTATCAGTCTGCATTCCTTCTGCGCAAGACAAAAAATGTTCTCATGGATGAACTGAAATTTTGGCAGAGGACTTCAGCACACTTCAAGTTCTGATGCTGCTGACAGCTGATAACTTACTTTGGGAATTTTGCTTATTTAGAGAAGCTATATGATCAGTGGTGGCTAAGTTTGTTAATACAGTTTCAGCATACTTGGATATGTGTTATTGAACAGGGACAGCTTGGAGGACAAAGAAAACTAAAAGACAAATGAGTATCATGTTAAATGACATAATCACAATCCCATTTCAGTTAAGTCCATTTTCACTCATGGTAATATTTCAATGATGGTAACGGATGGTAATATAATTACCATAAAATTACCAACAGGACTTACTTCAAATATTGCTTAATAATGAATGATGATTTCACACAGGCAGCATGTCGCACTCTTAATATGCAGGAGTCCTTCGGAAACATTTGATTGGGAACCATACCACATACATAGATACATACGTACAAACTAGTGCATCGGCACTGGCATTCTTAACCTTGAGCCACTGGCTAAAAATACATTTTGGACCCATGGCAATAATAGGGATAAATAATACTAAAACTTGCTCACATTATGGATTTGTAGTTTCAGAAAGATAACCCGATGTTTTCATCAAACATATCCCAGGCAAGCAATGCAAGTAAGAGTTTTTTATGTTTATTTAATTTTTTATTCAGGTTTTGTGATTCCTATTGATTGTGACCACTCTCATTATCTGCAGTGCTAAAAAAGAGCCCTGTTTTGTGTTAAAGCTCTGTTGTTCGTAGTGTAACTTAAACCAGATGCTACAGAGATGAGAGCATTGATGTCCCTGTATAACAGAATTGCTGACTTCCGACTTTGAGTGTGTGTCAGTTTGAATTGTACAGAATAAGAATAGAGGATAACAGCTTGCTTTTTTGCATTTTTTTCCTTTGAGCAAAAGCAGCTGATTGCATTTTTGATAATGGAACTCCTCTTTCTGTTTCTGTCCTTCAGACTGAAAGGCATTTGAATGTTTCCTCACAGCCGAGATGCAGTCTGGTGTTCACTTGCCTTCCACAGAGTGGTATGGTTTAGGCATTTATGTAGGCGGCTGCTCCTCCAATCATGTGAGGCAGTTATGAGCTCTATTAAAATGTGTGCAAAGAAGAAAGAGGAAAGGAAACCAAACGTGGAGAAGCAGAGGCAGCAGTTTCCTGTCAGTGAGATTTCTATGACTTCGCTTGTTGTGTTCCACCGTGTCCCATGGGAGGTCAGAGAGAATGGCTTCACTAATGGTGGTCTCCCACAAAGTCCACCACATAGTACATAGGGAAAAATGCAGCCATTTTTATTGGAAAGTGTGGTTAGATGCAGCTAAGCCACTGCCATTTAAGCTTCATTTTGCCAACAGTAAACTTTCCCCCCCTCCCACAGAGCAAATGTTTATTGGTCATTTGAAGGGATCTGGGTGCTTAAATGAATGCAAACATCTGGCAGCTGTTTTTGATTTGCCCTCAATGCTTCCTCTCTAATGATGAGTCAGATCAGGCTGGGCTGTTGTTCTAGGGTGCCATCTTGTGGCTAAGGTTTTGCATCACTGACAAAGCAGATGAGCCTCACGTTTATGGACATAATGAATGCAAAAGATATTGATTCGCATTGCTATTTACACATGTTCACTTTGTAGCTCTCTATGGACATCCTTTTTGGCACCTGCACACACAAGTCTATTGCACGAAAGACCTTAATTTACTTTTGTCTAATTCAAGCAATGCCATTTACTGTTTAGACTTCTTGGTTGATATAAATGTGATACAGCATGCAGATCTGCAAAGGAGCAAATAAAATAAAACAATGTTTTCACATGCTCTCTCTCTCTCTCTCTTTCTCTCTGTCTGTAGCTGGCAGGTGTGTGGAGAAGCAGGCAGCATGGCTGAACCCAGGCGAGACAGCACCAGCAGCCTGCAGAGGAAGAAGCCCCCATGGCTCAAACTCACCATTCCGACAGCTCAGGCATCGTTTGACGAACCCCCCACATTCATCCAGGTACAATAACCCGTCTTCTTCTTTCTCCCTCTCTTTATCTCTCTTTCTCACACCCCAGTTCAGTTTCAGCTCAGTTCAGTCACACTTCACAATTCAAAACAATGTTGCCAAATAAATGCAGAACATCCATATTATTTATTTCTTTCTCACTCTCTCCCTCTGTCTTTCTCATCATATATCCTTTTTACTTTAATTTCACCTTTTTTTTCCTCATGCCTTGACACCCTCCACATATAATTCAGTCACACTTTACTGTTGTGAATGTGCCAGGTTACGTTATTCCTAAAGCAGTGAAGAAAAACAGTAGTAGTATCCATGCTATATTCAATCTCTGTATTTCTCTCTCTGTTTTCATCCCTGCAACAGCCCGTAAAGAGGCAGGGGTTTCTCCGCAGTGTCAGCATGCCTGTCGAAACCTTGCATCTCGCCTCCCCGCCACGTGACCTTTTTGACCCCCGGCGAGCTCCACTACAGCGCCAGGCATCCATCACGCAAACCATCAAGAGGTAGGAGGAGCCTTCTGCTGAATCACTGAGCTGCTCAAAGAGGAAGCTGTCTATGGCTCATTTCCTTTGTGACATTCTGTCACAAGGCCTTTCAGGGCTCAGCAAAACATTGGCAAATTAAAACAATTTATCTTACTCTAGTTATTCCCACTCCTGCTCCAGGAGAATCTCTGCACTTTTGATTGCAACTCAGGACCCATTATTAAATGCAATTTTCATAGGTTACTTAGATTAATAAAAATGAATCTAAGAAACTAGGACAAAATTGTGCTAATAAGCTTGCAGTCGTTTTTTTTTTTTTGCTGCTTACATGCCATGCCTTGTGCTAATTACTGGCCAATTACTCTGGCTTTGCTAATCTCACTGTATGGCTCTATTGCTGTCTTCCAACTGTTTTCTCACACTTCTTTTCCTCTTCTTTTTTTGTCTCTTCCTCTCCTACTTGTCCTTGCTTCCTCTTCCATCTCTTTCAACCCCAACCTGCGTCTGCTCCCCATCTGCAGCAGCAGGAGGGTCCACTTTGAACGGATTAACACGGTGCCCATTAAGGGTCACCGTGCTGGGCGCCGTAGTTTCAGAAGGCACCACCAGTCCCTCTCCAGAACCCTGATCAGGTACACCCACCAACCACAGACTAGGGAGTGGCGTGGTTACTTGAATATGATACAACAAAGAAAGGCACAGCTCCAATGTATATGTGCGTAAAATATCACTTTTTAGGTTGAAAGTATATTAAACCACATACGCCCAGGGGTAGCACCACCCCTCCTAAAGTGGTAGGGCAAAATTTATTGGTTAATGAATTAATTTAAAATATGCTGCCGGACTGGCACTAACTGACTTTCAGCACTTCATGTAGCTTCTGCTGTAGTTATAACATAATTTTCATAAGCAGTTTAGGAGGTTTTCTTCTCTGGGCTCTTTGAAGAGACATTACAATTTATTATGAGCTAAACATTTGCTGGGTTACTGAGCTCTTGCAGTCCTGTTACTCATTATAAAATGCAGTTCTAGTTCCGTTCTTGGGAATATCCCATTGCTTAGCTGTAGGGGATGAGATTGACTCTTTGCCTGTTTCTGGCTTTAGGAAAGTGGTCCATGTGGTTTGGGAGAGTAGAGGTTTTGGTGTGGTATCACCCTAGTACTTGTGGTAGTGGGTAAAATGCTTGCCCTCATTGTTTTGACAGCCATGCATACATGTAACCAAAATATATTCATTAAATCAAATATATTCAAGTATCAAAATTGCTACCCTGCCCTGCCAACTCATATATGAGGCTAGAAATACCCCTTTATCTCAGACATCCTGGTATATATAGTGTACTGTATTATGGGTGTTCCACGATATTCCGTGCACTTTTAAGGCCTCTTAGTGCCAAATAATATGTTTTCAGCCATTTTTTAACATAGTATGACCCAAATATACACCAATAACAAAAGCCTTGGTCAACTGCTTTGTGTATTAAGGTGCTCATCATCTTTACCAGCCTTTATATTTTAGATGTTTTTCTAAACACAGACTCTTTTGTGCTCTGCCACAAGCAAGATCTGCTGCCATCTTGATGCACATTTGCTTGGACTGCATCTATGAAAGCAGAGCTCTGTTTGATCAACCTGATTTTTAACTCATCTGTACAGTACAGAACATTGGGTTGGAGTGCAGTGTTACAGCCTGTCATGTCAGAATGACATTAATATATGTGTTAGTCTGAGACTGAATAGATGTTTCAAGTGTTTTGATAGAAATGGAAATATATGTAAATATGCTGTTTTATATGTAGTGCTGCTGGTTGTCTAGTGTAGGCAGTAGTGACCAAATGACCATTTTGGTTTTAGTAGTTCCCTACAGTAATGACTCTGTAACAGACATTTCACTGCAGTCTTTCCTGAAGAGGTCACATTGTAGTAATGTGAGGATGGCTTTCTTTAACATGCCTGAATGAAGCTGAATGAGTACTATATGAAGCTATTTTCACATAAAGTGTGTTTCTATGAAGGGTAGTTAACATGCCTGATATAATTCCAGTCCCCAGGCTTTTGTTAGTGACTTATTATGGGCTTGTTGTTGTAATTGCCGTAGGCGGACTCACTTGGGCTGCTTCAGCTGAATCTGAGGCACTGGTATAGCTCACACTTGACATCCGTCATTGTTGCCATTCTTTTGGACTGAATTAGATGAATTAGCAGGGGCGCATGCCTCTGCTCAAGATTGCTAGATCAGAATATGCATTCTTCACGATGCTCTCTTATGTCTTGCTAGATTTGCCTAATTCGTTTTTTGCATAACTTGACCTCATGCCCCTGCCAGCTGGCTTTGTTTTTTTTCAGAGCTTTTGCGTCCCAGTTTTCATGTTTGCAATGTAGAATGGGCTGTATCAGAGAGAGAAAGAAAGAGAGAACGTGAGAGAGAGAAGATAAGCAGTGTGGATGTTCTGCAAGGCTGCAGGTGTTTCACAGAAAGCAAGGCTATTTGTAGCAGCTCATATTGAGTCTGTCACACAGCAAATATTACAGCCACACTCGTGCACATATCATAGGCCTCGTTGTGGCATAATCTTATTTTTGGGACATAACTCTGAATGAAGCAGTTAATCAGTGGCCTCGCTGCAATCCATTCTCCCCTGGAAGCAGAACACACAACCAGGATCCATTTATTCCACCTGGATCTATGTGTGTTCTGTAATATTGTGATTCTTCAGAGGCTCTTGATGCAGTGTAAAATTTCTTCTGAGCACATTAAGTGAGCTGAGTGTCTGTGCACTTGAAAATGGTAATCTAATTGGAGACTATGAGAGCTTCAGCATAATCAGATCTCAGACCGAGATGTGCATGGTTTATTATCAGCAAGGGAGAATGAGTTAAGAAGAGATCATATGTTTGCTTTTGTTTTTGGTAGTGGCTTAGAGCCAAGCAGCACAAGTGAGGGGTGTGGCAATAGACTGTTCTGTGTGTGTATGTGTGTGTATGTGTGTGTGTGTGTGTGTGTGTGTGTGTGTGTGTGTGTGTGTATGGACCTTTCCACCTCTGTGTCCAGAGGCATGTCTGGGCAAGTCACAATTTCCTTCATAGCACCAGATGATCTTCTTTTCAGTTCTTTTCTTTTTTCTTGGAATACGCTTTATTAGTTCACTGAATTTTCCAGACTCTCTGTTATCGCTGTGCATGCATGGAAAGAACTTCTCCTTCCTTCCACCTCTCCTGTGTGTTCACTTGCTGTAGCAGAAAGCCACATGCTGTGGATTAAACTGACCAACACAAACCAGACCTGTGGAGCACAATGGGATGAGGGAGAATGGATGTAGTCTCTGGCATTGCTGGGATCAGTGAACTGAGCCTGAGCTGACTGTCTTGCTTGCTGCCAGGGGCACAGCGGACTGGTTTGGGGTCAGTAAGGATGGCGACGCCACGCAAAAGTGGCAGAGGAAGAGCCTGCGCCACTGCAGTCTACGCTATGGGAAGCTGAAGCCACAGGTGATCCGGGAGATGGAGCTGCCCAGCCAGGATAACATCTCCCTGACCAGCACAGAGACACCGCCTCCTCTATATGTACCCTCATCTCAACATGGAATACCGAAGGTACAACTTTAGCTTGGGGATTATGTTTGTATAATACCAATCAACAATTTCTTCATTTTTGTTATATTCAACATTATAGAAACCAAAGCTACTAAGTAACACATGGAACCATGAAAAACAAAACTTTACATTGTTCTAAAGATTATTGACATGATGCTGGAATGATTTCACATATGATGAGCACATCTTGACCACTAAAAGCTACTTTGGACATAATTGGTTTAAATGTTATGGTGACACTGTGTCTAAATCCGGTCAGATTGTGGATCCACTGGCACGTGGCCGAGCTTTCCGCATGGTGGAGGAAGTGGACGGCTTCAGCGTTCCCCACACACCTATTACACCCGGTGCTGCCTCCCTCTGCTCCTTTACCAGCTCCCGATCCGGCCTCAACAGGATACCGCGGCGACGCAAGCGCGAGTCCGTGGCCAAAATGAGCTTCAGGGCAGCGGCCGCACTGGTTAAGGTGAGCTCAAAACAAAAGGTAAACTAATGCTTTATTATTCAGTCATTAGTATTAAGACCAGCCCCAGCACATGACACTTTACAATTGTACCCAGCTTCAGTCCTGCAAGCCAATAGGAGATAAAAATAGAAAGTTAAAGATACAGTTTAACATGAAAAAAGCATAATCAAATAGTCGTCCATATAGATTAAAAAGCAACAGTAACACGCAGCAACAAAACACCTGCCTGTTTAAATGTGTAGTTTGAAACGTTTCTTCGTTAATTTTGAATCATACATACAACATATTACACTAAAGCCAAGGCATCTCTTTATGAAATGGGTGAAATTTCACTCGTCTTCTCAAACCTTTGAGATTTAAGGTATCTGATTTTCAACATGCAATGCTGAAACATGAGCACTTAACGGTTGTCCCTGTGTGTTCCTACTTACAGTGCTTGAGAAGCAGATTTTAGTGAAGGGGCAGGTTTAGTGGTGGCCTAAGCAATGACTGACATATTCCTCTATCGTTCTGCGCTTACCTTATAGGGGAGAATAATCTGGTACATTTTGCCACTCCTTCTCAAACGCTGCTCTAAGCAAATGCCCACTTCGCCTATATTGGTGCCTAATGCCCTGGTTAAGATGTATCGTTATCATTCATGAGTTACTATATATGTGGTGAGGAATTGAAGTGAGGGCAATTGAAAGGCAATGCATAATGCAAGGCATGAAGTGTGGGTTACAAAGAGCACCACTATGATTTGCCAGTGGGAAATCAATTCCTGAGTCAGAGACATGAGCCGGAGTCAAACGTGCAAAATCAAAATAACCCCTGACTATGGACAGTGGAGTGTCAACAGGCAAATATTCCCCAAGGCTCTCTGGAAATGATTACGATAAAACAACAGAGCCTGATAAATTCTAAGGTCAGACAGAATTGTGACCTTCCAGCGTGCTCCTACACACTGTAGAGCAATCTAAGTTCATTGTGTTCCATAAGGACACATGAAACATTCAATTTGCTTTTCAATGGAGCACTCTTATTTTTTTGTGAACAGTCCATTGTAATATTGGAACTAAATGAGGCAGCTCTGATTCCTTTTTCCATATAATATCCTGAAAAATGAATGCTTGTGACCTGAGAGTTGCCATACGGCTGTAGGATTCCTTTTTAAAGGTGTTAGCAGATGTTAAATGGTCAGATTCGTTTTATTATTCGAATATTACCAATGGTGGGTTTTTGTGTTGTATAAGTAACAGTAGCTGCATGTTCGGATCAGCTAGTGAGCTAAAACTAGTGCTAACATGTACAACACTGTATTGATCCAATGAAGTATTGACTTAGCCAAAGTCTTTCATGGTAACTACAAGCATTGCTTTATTCTAACATCTAGGATTTATTCTACAATCTTAGGTGACTAATACATTTGCACAGCTCTGTATATGAAGTCCTGGAAGATATTGATAAATATACATCAAATCTCAAAACTTCAGGGCACACCTAAAAGAGTAAACTTCAAACACTGAACATTTTTTTACTGATTGACTTTTGTTTATACCTGCCAATAGCAACACTTTCTTACACTACAGTATTGTAGTATGTCAACCATATTCTTACTGAATTGCAAAACATACCTGTGTGAAACTGTGGTTTTGCAGGGACGCTCCATAAGAGAGAGTACCCTGCGGAGGGCTCACAGACGAAGCTTCACCCCAGCCAGCTTTATCGAGGAGGACGTTGTGGACTTCCCTGATGAGCTGGACACATCCTTCTTCGCTAGAGTGAGTGATCATAAAATGTGGGAACCGTTCTCAATGCACTGCCAATGGAGATCAGTCTAATCTGTATATCTAATCTGTGTTTTTGTGCTCAGGATGTGCTAATGCAGGAGGAGATGTCAACGTTCCATGACGAGGTGTTTGAGTCTCCATCTGATTCTACCACCAAAGATGTGGACAGCAAACAGCTAGATGAGTCAGACTTGACAGGGAGTGCACTGGACAAGAGCGAACTAGAAAGGAGTCATCTGATGCTGTGAGTCTCACACTCATTCAGTGCCTTTAGGACAGTGTGAACTGAACAAGCACAATACTTTATCATTCATGTGAATTAATAAGAAAGCATGCAAAGTCCTGGTAGCCTAGTGGTTAGGGCACTTGCCCTACGATCAGAAAGTTGTGGGTTTGATTCCCAAGACCGCTAGGCACCTCTGAGGTACCCTGAGCAAGGTACCGTACCCACACTCTGCTCCCCGGGCGCCGTGTTCCTGGCTGTCCCCTGCTTCACTTGGTGAATGGGTTAATTTCGTGCTGTTCACACTGTGTTCTGTGATGTGTTCACGTATGACAGAATGGTCACTTTCAAAGTCCCGGTCCTTTTGGGGGTGTGGCGCTGGGTGAATGCGAGAAAAGTCTCGGTCGTTGTCCAGAGGAAAGGTGGTTTGCGCGGGTTCAGAGTCTTGGCTGTTGTCCAGGAAACAAAAAGTGGGGAGACAAAACAAATGATTTTGATGAGAGGGGGCATGTCCCCCCCTGCTATAATGGTTCTGGCACCCATGCAATCACACATATGGGTTCTGACACTCTGTAATCTATAAAATGGACAAAAGCTCTTTGACCTTTACTTTAAAGGGCAAGTCTTTAAAGTTCTGATGAATGTATCTGTATGCTGTGATAGGCCACTAGAGAGAGGCTGGAGAAAGGCCAAGGAGGGAACACCTGCACCACCCAAGGTTCGACTGAAGCAGGAAGTGGTCAGTGTGAATGGTCAGCGGAGAGGGCAGAGGATCGCTGTGCCAGTGAAGAAGCTCTTTGCACGAGAGAAAAGGCCCTACGGTCTTGGCATGGTGGGGAAACTGACCAATCGGACATATCGCAAACGCATCGACAGCTATGTGAAACGGCAGATAGAAGACATGGATGATCATCGGTATGTGTTTCTAATTCGATTGTAACTAAAATGATCTGTGACTTATACTAGGCTCTTATGTGTTTATGTAAAATGTGGGTAGTTTGCATGCTCTCCTGCTAGCTTTCTTAAAGTTTCTATAAAGATTTTTGATGTAAACACGAAATAGATAGGACTCATTGAAAATCTCTTTATGCATCCCTTTACTTCTTCCATACAGGCCTTTCTTTACCTACTGGATCACATTTGTTCACCTCCTCATCACTATTCTGGCTGTGTGTATTTACGGTATAGCACCAGTGGGCTTCTCCCAGCATGAGACTGTTGATTCTGTGAGTTCAGTTCTGTTCTCAAACTTTCTGAATTTCTGCATTTCTTCGCCCATTTGTGACAGTCTGGTGTTTTGTTTGTTAAGGTTCTAAGAAACAAAGGTGTCTATGAGAATGTCAAGTTTGTACAGCAAGAGAACTTTTGGATTGGTCCAAGTTCGGTACGTTAACATTTTTCCTATAGTCAAATGTTAATCATTAATTATGTTTAAAAAGTCATTCTAAACACTATATAGAGTGGTCTTTAAAAAGTTTGATAACAATTTAATGCTGATATAATGTATGTCATTACATAATCATTTTGTTTTCACTTTTTGTCCAAACTTCCTCACTTTTAATTTCCACATTAACAGGAGGCATTGATCCACCTTGGAGCCAAATTCTCACCCTGTATGCGACGGGACCAGGAGGTTCATGATCTGATCCGAAAGAAACGCGAGACAGAGCGAAACTCGGCCTGCTGTGTGCGCAATGACCGCTCAGGCTGCCTGCAGACGTCTGAGGACGAGTGCTCTGTGAGTAGTGGATCCTTTCAACATGAACATATGCTTGCGGATCTGGGTTGGGCCTCTGTCTGCCTCAGTTCCTAGTAGCCAGTGTGTATAATAATTATATTTTAAATTTCCTCTGTCATTGTTTGTGATCCATTTTAGCTTAGCTCAGGTTCTGTCACAAGAATAGAACTAGTGGGTCACCTTAGATTCCATGATCTTTGTTACTCTTGAGCACCACCCTATGGTGCACTACAGGCACCTATCAAAGACTCCTAATAAGATATAAGTGCTACCGTTCTAGTCTGTAGAAACCTTGGGGCAACAAGAACTCATTGTGCACCAATTCTTAAGAGCTAATGGAGTCAGACTCAAAACAAACCTGTCGCAGAAGCACAAATCACAATGACGATATAAAGCCTGCCAATAACGACACAAAATACCTCTTTAAGAAAACTTCACACATTTTTAAATGAACAGATAAAATGTCAGAAATTAGAGGCGCTAATTATCTGATAAATTATCATTATCATTATTGTTAAAAACAGGAATGTGTGTGAAGCAATAGTTAAAGCTGTCTATGTGCATCCTATGTTTTCTGATCTCTAAATCAAGATTAGACAGTTCTTCTAGGTTAGGAAGCCATATGCTTTTAATTAAAATATATTTTGTTCACAATTAAGTTGCTTGTTTTCCCTTGTGTTCCTGTGCCTCAAAATGTCTGTGCATTGGCCTGAATTTAGAGAACTTCAAGAAATTAGTATAGAATAGAATAGAATATGATAGAATAGGACAGAATAGACAATAATTTTACAATACAGCTTGCAAAAGGTTAATGCAGTACCTCAACAACACAGAGCACACTGGCTGAGTGGGTCAAGTGGCCACAGCACCCCAGTACCCCCATGCTGGACAGCAAGCACCGTCAGTACGGCTCTGTCTGCCATCAGGACCCCAGGTGAGATAAACATCTGTCCAAGCCAATATTTGCAATGTTAAACCATAATTTTATAGTTTTACATGTGTGTACTTGGCTTTGTGCAGGACGTGTCTCGAGCCAGGCTCTGTAGCACCTCATGAATGGCCCGATGATATCACCAAGTGGCCAGTAAGTCTTGCAGTAAAAAATTTTTTCGTCCACTTGGGTTGTATTCAGAAATAATTAGATTCTAACCCTGTGAGTCACTAATTGATGTGGTGTTTCTTGTAGATCTGCACCAGATATGACACAGGAAACCACACCAACCTTCCTCATATCGATTGCACAATTACTGGCCGGCCCTGCTGTATCGGAACCAAAGGGAGGTGAGAGCGATCACACACAGACACACCTACATAAATGCAAACATGTAAAAGAACAGTGCAATTGGCAGTAATGTGATGTACAGTAATCCCCCAGTTTTACACAGATCAGGAGTAGCAGATTCAGTCACCGTTTTACGCGGAAATCCCCACAATAACGCGGAAACTGCAAAGGTCCTGGCCTTTTTGTTTTTTTAGAACTGAGCTGTATTACCACCACCAGCCCAGCGGTGGTGGTAACCACCATAAAAAGAAGAAGAAGCCTGGTCTGTGTCTTGTCCTCCGACAAGCAGGGGATTACTGTATATTAAAGTATAAATCTGAAAGTAACCTCTTGGTCGTAATACACTCACTTTGCTGTTCATCCTGTGCAGGTGTGAGATCACTTCAAGAGAGTACTGTGACTTCATGAAAGGTTATTTCCATGAAGAGGCCACACTGTGTTCCCAAGTAAGTATGGTAATGCTGTATGGTAATACTAAGTAGACATCCCACACAGGGTAGAGGTGTGGATGGGCATCAGCCTAAAATGCTGTAGATATTTGTGGAGAAAAAAAACAACGAATGCTTTCATGAATCTAACCTGAAATAACACACTCGCAAAGTGTGTTGTCCTGTGGTTAGCTGTGTATTGTTTGAGCATGGTGGTCAACTTGATGCACTGCAATTGTGTCTACAATGAGTATTACAGTATTTATTAAAAGTATAAAAATATCATTTGTAATATATTTCATGTCATTAAGTGATAAATGCTTTTTTAAATTAGTTCAGGTTTTTTATAAAAATGGCAAAAGTGTACATTTGTGACAGGGCCACCTAAAGCATAGAGATTTCAGTCTAGCTCAAGGGTAAGATTAAGCTCAGCCTTTGACTATAATGCAATGTCAATGCTTTTTCACCATGAATAAATCTACTTAGTCCAGGTTTAGCATTAATCTGGGGAAGCCCTAAATAACATTAAAGAATATCCAAATACACTTGAGCTGGTTTAGAAACACACTGCATTTGTATCTACAGTACTTTTATTCTTTCTTAACTTTTAAGTAAAAAAAACTTTCTGCTGTGGATAAAGTGTGCTGTATTTATAGAACCACAAAAAATGTGAATCATCACTTGTGAAAAACAAGTGCCTGTCTTTTGTACTTGGATATAAATACTGGTATTTACACTCAACAAAAATATAAACGCAACACCTTTGTTTCTGCTCCGATTTTTCATGAGATGGACTTAAAGATCT
>JBBPDC010000141.1:7468566-7500381 GCA_037974485.1 Hemigrammopetersius urotaenia
GCTGAATAAATTCATTGCATCCTACTTGGACTTTAAGTCACTAAGTCTAAGTAGGATGCAATGAATTTATTCAGCACCCACTTAGAATGATGATATGGTGATAAAGTTCTCTACTATGTGAAGTAATGTTCTCATACCCTCTGTGTTAGAAATTCACTTAACTGTAGGTTACACACCTAAAGTGTATATAGAATAGAGTATTTTCATAGTGAGTTTTTATTGAACTTATTTAGACTTTATATTTTATAATATTCTTGTCTCTGTGCAGGCACAACAAAAGCAGTTTCCTCTGGGATCAATAAAGTTGATTCTGATTTTTTGCTTCTGATCTACATTTATGGAGGTTGAAAACACCTGACAGCATACTGAATGGGTCAGATGTTCTCATAGGGTCCTTCAGACGTTTACAGTTTTAACTTATATTAGCAGTGCTTGCTGTGTTTTCCTCAGGTGTCGGAACCAGAAGATCAGTAATGGACGAGGAGCAACATAGAAAGCTAGAGACCCAAACAGAAAAAATGAATGAGACTGAAATGAAGGAAGGACGTATTGAAGGGACTGTAAAACAGGAAGAACAAGACGAAGAAGAGGAAGATGAGGAGGCGTTGCCACATTCAGAATTTTTGGATATATTTGAAGAAGGACTGGCTCTGATAGTCCAGGACCCTTTACTGTGTGACCTACCAATTCAAGTTTGTGGTCTACGCCCATTTTTTCAGGCCTTTTTATGCAGATTGGCTGATGCTAACTTAAAGATAATACAACAAAAATGGTGTAGTCTGAGCTAAAATATTATCCATTAATAATGCAAGTTATATGGCAAAATTGCACACTAATTCAGTTTAAATTGTTTCATTCTCTTACAGGTCACTTTGGAGGAGGTAAACTCTCAAGTGGCTCTGGAATACGGCCAGGCCATGACTGTGCGTGTGTGTAAAGCTGATGAAGAGGTCATGCGTGAGTTCAAGGAACTTGTCAATAGACACACACATTCCTTTTTCCTGGGCTTCAGTGGCATTGAAAGGAGAAGCAATCAACATATTATACTACATTATTTAAAACTGTAGCTCTGATACTGAACTTTAGTGGTTAGACTGATTTGATTCAAAGGAAGCATGTTTATTTTGTCAAATATACTTGTATGTAGTACATTGATATAGTATGTATATTTTTTTCCCCTAGCCATTGTGGTGGTGCAGTCCGCCACTGTGCTGGATCTCAAGAATGCCATTCGACGGTACATGGAGCTGAAGCAACAGCGTGAGGGAGGTGTTAAACATATTAGCTGGTATGCCTGTCATGTGGAAAATCAATCAATTCATTTTCCTTTAGAAGTTTATTTAGTATTGGAAGGTTTTTGCCACAATCTATTGTCTATTTTTTCCCCAAGGAAATATGTGTGGCGAACATTTGACTTGGTCTTTAATGGAGAAAGATTAGAAGATGATCGAAGGAAACTAAAAGAGTAAGTACAGAAAAATGCATGTCATGAATGCAGCTGGTGGTTGTTAAACAGCTTACAGTACTCAAAGGGAAACAACAGGAGTTTTATATAGAACATTTACTGGTGAAGAATACTCTTAATCTTGCTAGTGCTCTTGTGATTTTTTTGGTGTATAGTGTATATTTTTGTAAAATCTGCAAAAAAAACAAAACACCAAGATAAACCAAGAGGGAAAAAAGGACTTGTTTAAATGGCCTTTATACTGTTCCTGCATTTTGCATAACAGTTCAGGGCAAACTCACTTGATGCCTCACATAAAATTTTCATAAATGTTTCTAAACCATTTCCCTGAATTAGGGCTGGGCGATTAATCGAAAAGTAATCGAAATCGACATTCAGAACCTATAATTGGTCAAATTTTTCCAGGTCGATTATTTCTATTACTTTCCCTTTAAAAATATAGATAGTAGATAGTGTGTGTAATGCACCCTTCATTGAAAAATCTCACACATGTAATATGTGAGCATATTTACTGTACAAAACTTGTCAGAGAACTGAGGGCAAAAAAAATAAATTAAATAATCGTAATCGAGTTAAAATGTTCAATTAATTGAGATTTAGATTTTAGGCCAAATCGCCCAGCCCTACCCTGAATGCATCAGAGTGATCTTTCAGATATAGCTAAACAATATAGCTGATAATTTTCACCAGTGGATTCTTCGTGGTTTTCTGTTGTCCATAATCCTTCGCACATGCATGTATCCCAGAGAAGGTTCAGAAGAAATGTTGGTGTAAGAATACTACATATTGGTTAAAATGTACAGTACAGTGTTTCTTCAGTTGTGTAAGAGGGTACAAACTGAATGCAATGTGAAACAAAGATGCTTTCAGTGAGATTAATAGTTTTTGTCCCTTGTTTACATTTAACTACAGGAAATGTTTTACCTGCCACATCACATCATTAATATCAATAATTTTTTCTTGCTGGCTTATTGTCTTTTATATCAGAGTTTTCTCTATTTTGAACATAAAGAGAGGAATATGATTGTAGCAGCACTCTTAGAAGCATTCTCAATACAAACCCCCAGATCTCTGTGGTGAATATTTTTAGTTACTGTAACTGCTTAATTTACCCAAAACAGGTTCTTGTTTTACCTAGTTTTATCTCCATTTTATTGAGTTTTTAAAAAATATGTATTTTCCTGAACTTGTTGATGGGCTTGAGTTTTGCTATGTCAGTCTGAGGATCATTCAGACTACTGTTGTCTGAACCAAACATGCCCACCCCATGACTGCTAGAGAATTCACCAACATAACCTATGGCAAACATCTTTAAAAGACAAACCAGTTTTTTTTCACATAAGGTTATTTGATCACTGTAGTAAATTTTCAAATGGCCAACAGCATGCATACTGTTCATGTTTTCTTATGTCATCAGCTATGGAATCAGAAACAGAGATGATGTGACTTTCCTGAAGAAGCTGAGAAAGAAATGAGAAACATTGGGACAGGTAGGGTTCTCTGCTGTTTGATTTGCACAGCTGAAGTGTCAGTTATTCTTTAGAAATTTATTAACGTGCATTATTCAAAGTACGTCAAGAGCAGAACTGAGAGCTTTTGTTTACTTATTTTGTAACTGTGACATTTGCATGAAGATGCAAATTAAAAATTCCAGGCGGACATGAGTTTTAATCATGAGCCAAATGTGAAACTGGATGTTAAGATCGCTCTTGTATCTGTCTGTTTTTCAGGTAGTCATGCATGTTTTTGTTTGTTTTTAAAATTTTCTTGATTGTGATGTGAACCTGGACTTCAGAGGGCTGGATCTAGGAACACTCAGGCTTCTATTCAACCACAGACTTTAAATATTGTGATCTTGTTCCTGGAGCTGTGACATGACCTATATTTCCTAAGCATCACACATTCCAGCTTCACAGATTGCAGCAAGCATCAGGATTTTTACATTTTATTTCACTCTTTTCTTTTTGGACTGTGAAATTTTTGGCTCCTTTGAGGTTGAGTATTTTCTCTTTTTTGTATGTAACGGATCCTTTGTATTAAATTTTTTTAAAAACCTTACTGTGAAGTTGTCATACAGTTCAAACCTGTGTTGTTGATGGACTTCTAGTAATGTTCGCTATGGTGTCTGTTGGATCACAAGGCTGCGCATAAGCACTGGCACTGGCTGCTTCAGCACTGTGAGAAGACTACTATAGTTGGATAGAGTGGCCCTTTCTTGTTTGTCTCAGTGGTCAACATGCCTTTGTTGTCAAATGTGGAGGAACTGGAAGCAGTCTGCACAGAACTACAAGAAGTGTCGCAACGCAGACTGCAGCTCAATGACAGACTGTCTTTGCTGAGTATGCTAAAGGACTTTCGCAACAATGCTGGTTTTCGTGAGGACGGTAAGTATCACAGTCGAGAAGGGTTGTAATACAAATAGCTTGAGGACACAGCTGTAGCTGTTGTTGGATTTGGTTTGATTTAAATTGCACGACTACGTGGTGATTGTTGGCAGCAAAAGACCTCATTGAGAACAACGAATATGGAGTGATTGAAGAGGAACTCAAGAAGCTTTCGGAAAGGAAGAGAGAACTACAAGCAAAGAAAGATGCACTTGAACGTACTATCATACATTTTAAAGGTACGAAATGTTTTTTTGATGGATGATTGTGTGCCATTTGCTTAGCTTCACCAATGGTTTCACATGTTACATTGTGTTATAATGTCTTCTTGAATGGTTTTATAAGTGACGCTTTAATCCCAGTAGATGGACCCGCCCCACCTTCAGACTTAGGTCCTGGAGTATTTTATGTGGATAAACCCCCTGATGGCCCAGGTTAGAATGCTTAATCTCACTATGTAAACACATTTAGCTCAGCAAATATCTGGCTTATGTAGTATAAAAATATTACCATGAGAAAATGTATCTGCGTTTTATGGCAAGAAAGTGTAATAGGACTGATGTACATAGTGGCTGTTCCTATACAAACGCCAGGACATACTCAGAAATGATTGAACTTTACGAGTAATGTATGGCAACATATAAAATATGCCAAAAAAAGGTGTGAGATCTTTTTACTTGGGATGTAGTGGTTCATCTTTTTGCCATTTGGTTTTGCCAGCAGTTTCTGAGCCACGGTTTGATTTGCATAACAGGGAAAAAAAACAGCTTTAAAATCCCAAGGTTTTTTCTCTTACAAAAGAGTTGCCAGTATATCCAGCCATTTTTACTGCATTAACCATGATTCTTACATAGTCAGTTACATTCAGCAATGTTTCATTCGTGTTTCAGCACATCAGCCTACTGCTCCATTATATGAGTTTTATAAATATGAAATGTCTGGAGCAAGCCTTTTTTAATTTTTAAATTCATCAGTCCTGTAGCGTTACTGTCCATTTTTGCTGTTTTCGCCAGGTGCTAATTAAGTGTTGCTGATAAATGTGTTTCTATGAATTTGTCCACTTGTTAGTAATCAAGTATGTACAGCTAGTTCATTATGAAATTTGCCTAAAGGTGTTTTACTACACCTAGTAGGTGTTGGCCCTGCAATTAGAAGTTTGTGGGTTTGAATCCCAACAGCTAGTGCTACCGCTGAGGTACCCTTGAGCAAGGTACCGTCCCCACATACGGCTCCCCGGGCGCCCTTTGTTGGTGGCAACCCACTGCTTCACTTGGTGAATGGGTTAAATGCAGAGAAAAGTAGTTTACATTGTTCACATTGTGCTGTGGTGTGTAATGAATTTTAAAAACATTAAATTTAATTGTTCGATAGAACAGCCACTCTGACACCTATTGCATTATGCTATATGCTTAGTTATGTACTTATATGACTGATATATTGATTTGACTGGTGTATGTACTGATATGTAATGATATCAATAGGGCAAATAAGTGCAATGTATGTATGTGTGTTGGTTCTTGACAGTATATGTTTGGTTCAGCTCCTCAGATTATTACAGATGTGAAAAAACTGCCTCCAAGGCCCTCTCCAGTACTGTGCCCCTACTGTCAACAATACATTATTACAGAAATCAGCATGGTCCCTGGGAACACAGCCTGGATGGTATGTCTGTTGTGCTCTTTCTTATGGTGAGTTTGATTATATTGCCAAATATTGTCATCTCATTCTATTGATTGACTTTTCACTGAAGCTAATGTTTCAGTATGCTACTTTGAGGTGTCGGTCAAAGGCAAGTGTCATGTTTTCATGGATATACTGTGATGGGCACTCTTCAACTGGGATCGTGTCTGATCCACATTTAAACACATTGGTCTTTTCAAGCATCTGATCCCACATCCTAGCAGAGCCGGCTTACAGATGAGGTTCTTCTAGGACCTGGGATCAGACGCTAGACAAGACCAATCCCAGTTTTAGAGTGAGTAGTAGAAAGCAATGAATAATTTTCAGCTTCAGTTCCTTATAAATGATCACATTGTTTTTCTAAGGCTAGGGAGGTGATGAGCAAAAATAGTCGTAGCATACCCAGCACAGAAGGGAAAAAAATAAAATGACGAAACACATGTATGGAGGGATGTTCCTTTCTGCATTTCCAAGCCACGTTCCAGTTATATCAGAGCTCAATTATAGTGACTAATATAATTTTTTTCAACTAGACCCTCACAATCCATTCGCCCTTCTTTGACAGTTAACTTGTGGGGCAGTGGGTGGCCTAGTGATTAGGGATTTGCCCTTGCGATCAGAAGGTCATGAGTTTGAATCCCAAGGCAACTAGTAGCACCACCGAGGCACCCTTGAGCAAGTACCCACAAACCGCACCACAGGCGCTTGCCATTGGTGTCAGCCCACTGCTTCATTTGATGTTCACGCTCGACTATAAGGGCCAACTTTACTTACTATTGTTTAATAATTGGATAAATTAATAATCAGAATCAGAAAACTTGTTACTTTAAAACAGCTGAAACCTCCAGTCAATATTTTGTCTCTCATTTTCATATGCATGGACCAAGACACTTTTAGTTTATTGACTGTTAGTGATTGGGGTGGGGTCTGCATGGATGGTCTGAATGACTGGGTTAAAACAGATGACCAGTAGATGTCACTAGAGAGTTTTTGGAGATTTTTCAGCACAGTTGCTTAATTTTGCCCATCACTGCATTAAAGGAAATTTCTGTTAGGTGTGACATCTGAATGTGGTGCTTATCTCATTTCTGATGCTCCTTTAGTTGCATAGCTGGCTGCTGCCTCATTCCCTTCTGCACCAACTCCTTCAAAGATTTTGTGCACAAGTGCCCCAAGTGTCGCAGTCAGTTACATACATGCAGAAAGCTGTGAGGGGTGGAAGAGAGGTTGCTCGTGGAGGTCCATTCTTTAGCCACATGGATGTGGCAGCATCGGAGGACTTCAGGAGATTCCATGACTTGTGGATAAGTTTCACTGCGCACTATCCGAGTAATAGTTTCTCATGACTAGATGCAGACTTTGTGAAAACTGTGGATCTTTCCGCTCTCACTGCAGCTTTGTGTGTACTGGGAATGTAAGGGTTCTGTTACTCAACAATGGGAACAAAAAGTAGTTCCATCAGTTCCATAACATTTTTCCTGAGACTCTAAAGCTTTTGTCCTCTATTGTGATGCACTTCTTTAAATATTTGCAACATAAACTGAGAAAATCAAAATAGTATTTATTCAAAATATTCCATTTGCAAGCTATTCATTTTTTCACCTGAAAGGAATTCAACAAAAAGACCAAACCACCAGTCAGCTCTCTTACAGAAACAGTCTATGAAAATAGTAAGTACACAAACATTTTAATGACACAAAAGGCTTTATATACAGAAACAATATGTACAAAGGTAACTCCAAACATCACTATTTACAGTTTCATGGTGTGTGCTCCATTTGTATAAAATGCCTCAATATTTACACTGTGCAAAAAGATAGTATTACAATCTACCAGGTCAGACTCTAATGGTAAAGATCAACCCAGTTTAAAAAAAGAGTTCCCTGTTTTCCAGCATGTACTAGTTTTTGCACAACAGGGTCACCGAATTATGGATATGTAATCACTCTTAATGGCATATGCAATTTTAATATCAACTCCCACATTTATTGCAGAATGTAAAATGTGATTGCAAAGACATCAAAACATGTTCTGTGGCTTGTTGAGGCTCTGTAGGCTGGATTTTGGGTTAGCATGAACAGTGCCAGTGTACAAACAGTTCGGTGTCCTTGGCAGATCTTTCTAAACTGTGACCGAAAGTCTTAACCATAAATCAGCTGATTTATCAAACATATGCTATAAATACTAACCCTTGCAGAAGCCTCCATTTCCATGTACAACTCTTCTGCTGTTAACAACAGCACTCAAGGCTCTTGATAAATGATTTGCAGATCTCAATAAATGATTTACTGCTTGCTCGTGTGAATTGTCTGCTTTTCAGAGGACTGTTCCATTTTTTAGTCTGTCAAGTGGCAATGATTGAACAACTGTCAGATATAGGAACAAAGCGGTCTGGTTATGGTCTAAATATGTTTCTGCAAAAAAAAACATACAGCAAAAATAAAATCAATGTTTTGGAGATTAGGTTCATGAAATAAAAATGTGAACTGTGGAAAAAAAAAAAGCCATTGATGTCTAACATTGTCAATAGGTGCCTTCTTTTTGAAAAGCTTTAAATGAGAATGCTACATGTGCCTCATTGAAGAGTGTTGGCAAGAGGCTAATATCTCTCTTCAGTAATGGAATACTTCATTTCATTACATTCTTTTGTCTGAAGCTGTGATGATACAGAGAACTGATTGTCAATAAGTGTATTCTACAGTAAGTGTAAAGTGCTACAGTTTGGCACAAGCTGTAAAGAAACCACAGGGAGCTTTCAATGAGACGGACATAGTGGCCTTTTCGGCCAAGAGATTATTACCATTGTCCAGCTAATCTTCCCAGTCAGCTACCACGCTAAAAAGTTAAATGCTACATGCTTTATCTGAAAATCGCTGTTCATTCTAGCTAAATCAGCTGCCGGCTCTCAGGATTGTACACTATCAATTACAGAGGATTTAAAAAGGGCTATTGTGTATTTAACATCACAGTTCATCTAGAGGCAGTAACATCAAGGCATATCTTGCTACTCTACAGCCAGTAAGTGGCACTAAGCAGCCCAGCTTGTATGCCAACTTCATTTAATTTATACTGTTACAAATGTGTTTCCCAACCAATTTGCTAGTGCCCCAACTATTTATTTTGTACTGGCACTATCAGTTCTATGTTGATGACAAATCTGGGCCTTGGCCAAAACAGTTCTATGAAGCTGGTTTCAGCTGATCTTTATGATGGAGTGAGCGCCCTCTGTACCTAGAAAGGCAAAGGCTGGGGCAATACTCTTCTGTTTCCCTTTTGTTGGACCTGACTAGCACCCCAGTCAGAGCAGTAAGCTATGTGTTTCTCTGTACAGTGGCCCCATAATAGCTTTGGTAAACAATTTTACTGTGACCTTTCCCCTGACTACATGCTGGCTTCCAGAAGGATGCAGTCGCTGGCTGCCAGGAGCACTGTATGACTGACGAACTGCGGGTCATGTTGGCACAAATGTTTCTCTCTAGCCTGCCCTCTCTAAATCGCTACAACCCAGGAGCAAACACTGACAAAAACTTTGAGGATTTAGTTAGTCGATTGGTCTTAAATACAGGATTTTATCAATGCCAGCTGAAGAACAAGGTTATGGTAATATAGAGATAGTGTAAAGGCTTTACTATGTATAAAGGTCCTTGTGCTGACTACATGATTAATCTACTAATATCAGGGTTTTTGTGCCATTTCTCATTTCTTCTACCTCCATATAACAGGATAATATCTGAAATATGGCAAGACATACTTCTAAAACATCCTAAAAGGTGAAATTTCAAACATAAGAAAGCTGCCAAAGCCATGTGAATAACAGAAAGACAAGACTTTGAGAAGAGAAGAAAAAAATATAATGAAATGAGCCATATTGATTCTCATTCTTGGCTTCACATTCATGCTTATTCTTACCTTTCATGCTCAGCTGAAAGGAACAGCCACTAAACCATTCATGATCAATGTATCTAACATAAATGTCTTTACAAAGAACTAGTGATATCACCTTGGTTCAGCAGAATCTACCACCTCTGGTAGATTACCACCCAGCACTGTAATCATTTAAGGCCAGGACAATGGCCTATTCTCCTCACGCCAGTGGTCTCTCCTTTTTTTCCCACAACTACTCTCTGGAGATTCTTTGCGAGTCCTTGCTTCTGAATGTCTGCTTGGACCATGGTTCTTTTCAGAAGCTCCATTTGCTGCACGCTTCAGTCCCAGTTTAAATCATGAGAGTCCAAGAAATCAGAGGAGAAAACAGCAGGGGCAGAAATGCTTGTAGGTCCGGGTGCAGTCAGATCCAGCCATTCCATGTTGTCCAGGTTGGTGTCATGCAGGTGGAGGGGAGGGTGCGGGGTGTCAGGGAAAGCCAGCTCATCTGTGTCCATCAGGGAGTGGGGCTGTTCCAGCAACTGGCTATGCAGCTCCTCCATCAGGCGGAGAGCGCGGGGTTCCGTGTCAGCCGACAATGTGCCTTCAAGCAGTGCTTCCAGCTGGTGATCCGAGGCCAGTGCGACCAGACTGGGGGGCGGCTCAGGTGGGTGGGCTACATGGACTTGGGGAGGTGGTCGGGACAGTGCTGTGTTGATGGGAAGCATAGTAACACTGGCTGTCACAGGCAAGAGCTTGTCCAGGGAGAGAGGATCTTGCCGGATCAGGGGGGAGATTTCTGGACAGGACAGGAAAACAAAGTATAAACAGCAGAGAAATCAGTACATTTCTGTCTACACCCTAAATAATAGTTACCTAAGCTTTTAAAAGTATCGCAATATTCCATTAAATGTCATTATTTTGTAGCGCTACATGTGTGCAATAAACCCTGCTATAAAGCACTAACCTAAGAAAATAACCCATGAAACATTCAGTGCTGTATTCTGTGATCATAAAGGACATGATAAATAAATCATTATAAACAGTGCTTAATGAGGATACATTTACTTTATTAATAACCTTAACACTTGGTCATCACAAATACCCGTGACATGTCTACCCACAGACAAATGTAAGCGTGTAACAGACATTCAAGTAACCCTTAATGCTCCCGGTTTACAGTGAATCATTTATTAAACATTTTAACCTAATGACTATTTGAATATTACTGGGCTGGGCTGTTAGTTCATTAGCAGTCTGCCATACTAAACCTGTTTGTAAGTTTTTGCGTCTTGTATTCCATTTAAGTGATTGCCAATGTACAATATACATAAGACAGCGTTTTTCCTTCTCCATGCTGGGTGACACAGAAATGTTCATAGTTTTTAGGATAAGATCCCCTGTATGCTCCTTGTTCTGCCATGCTGTGATTGTTTACAGGCTCTCCTCAGCAGAGGGACTGTATTATGTGATCAGAGCATAACAAGGTAGGGGAAGCATCTGAAAACAGAGCAGCTCTGCATCTCTAAAATCTCAAGTGGAACTTCAACTTGACTTCATTCAGCTTGACTAAATCGCAGTGCCATCAATGCCATTACAAAATGTTACTGTGTGTGTGTGTGTGTGTTTAATATCATGACACAATAAATGACTGGATACCAGCATATATCTAATATTTTGTAATTTAATTATGAATATTTGCCAATTGTGATGTTTGCTGTGCTTTAAACATTCACTTTGAAGTGCCCTTCTTAACCCATTAAGCTAACAGTGGTTTGCTTTCACAAACTGGGTTTACCTTAAACATGGACATTTGAAGGTGTTTTCACACTTGGTCCATTTCAGCTCTTAAAGCGAACTCAAATTGATTAATCAGCATTTTTTGCATATATGTGAATACGCCTAACAAACTCAAACCCCTCTGGGAAGTGGTCTCAGTCTGGTTCGCTTATGTCCGCAGCAAAGTTCGTACTCAGATCATATGGTACAGCCCCGGGAAACAGAGACCAGACAATAAAGAAATAAACTAATGAAGACAAACTAATAAATAAAAAAAAATTTTTAAATTCAAAACCAAATAAATGCGTGTAGGATATAAGTCATAGTGCAATTTTTTTTAAAGATGTGGGGCAGAAGATATCAGACTTAGATGTTGCTAGCTTTTACTTGTCAACAGGCTGTGTCCCAGACCAAATGAATACAATCTAATAGCAATTTAATCCACATACACAATAAAAACTTCACAATAAATAATTTGTAAACAAATGTTACTTTTTGAACCCATATCCAAATATCACCTGCATTAGATACCCTATTCAAACCCAGTGACTGTTAGATGCTGAACAAACCCTTTCAAATATAATAACTGTCCTCACCTCCACTCTCAATCAACACATCGAACAAGTCATCCATATGCTGGCTGGTTGCAGGAGGAACCTGGATCAGAAAAGAGTTGAAGTGTAAGATGAAGTTGAAGTGAAAAACATCTTGGGTGAGTCTCAGCTCTGTGCAGATCGCCCTACCTGCATAGCAGCTTGAAGTACTCTTGTCTGTTTGACAGCCTCCTCATAGCGTGGTGGGTCTTTGCTCTTGGGACTGTGGTGGTTGGTGAAACTAGACGGTGGGAGGATATAGGTCTGGCAGGATGATGGAGACTGGTGTAGAAAAAGAAAATGAAGCAAAAACGTTTTCTAGCTAAGGTTAAGCTCGGAGGCTTGGAGCAGAAATCACAGTCACAATCACAGGGACTTAACTTATCACTTCGCTTGCTGGCAAATAACCTTAACCAGTGGCCCATATTTATTAATTATCTCTGATGTTTTCATAAGGGACAGTGTAGTTTAAGTTCAGATTCTTTTAGTTTCAGCAACAATATGAATTGGCTGAAAGTGTAAACAATAATCCCCGAGTTTTAAGCGGACCAGGAGTTTTTTAAAAACTAAAAAAAAACCAAAAACATTGCCATGAATGTTTGCAGTTTCCACGTTGTTGTGGAAATTTCCGCATAAAATGAACCAAACGGATCGTTTTATGCGCAAATTTCCACAACAACGTGGAAACTGCAAACATTCATGGCAATGTTTTTTTTTTTTTCTTAGTTTTTAGTTCTAAATTATTAAAAATATCTAATTTACTAATAACAAATAGTAATACAAATATAAATTCAGCTAAATTTCCAGTTATTGGCTGCTGCCCTCCTGTTCTCCTGTTTTCGTTTCATTCTTGTAAAAGCCTTTCTGGCAATGCACCTCAGCATCTCGGCCACATCTCAGGCGAGAATTACAGGCCGATAGTCGTGGTTTTGAGGGTTGAGATTTCATTTTAGGTTCAGCTTGGTACATTGCCCTTGGTGAGGGACTGGAGGTCCGGTTTCCGGAGCACGCGGATTGCCAGGTTCCGCCCCTGAATACATTTTGGTTAAGGGTAATATTTTAAGCTCGCTCTCTCTTACTCACTCTCTGTCTCTCTCTTACTCTCCTTCTCGGCATGACATCTCGGCTCAGTGGCCGCCCTTGTATAAATTTTTGTTAAGTGGAATGTATTAAGCTGAATTAAAAAATAAATTAAGTGTTTCAAATTCAGTCATTTTTTCTTAGAACTGAACTAATAATTCTGGCAAAACCCCCAGAAAATTCATGGAAACAGCAGATATCCTTCACAATATTTTATTTTGTGGCAATATTATTCTCCGCCGGATGAACAGTAAATTATTGAACTGTAAAAATGATTGGTAAAGAAAACGCCCATGCATGAATTACAGTGCAGTCTTTACAGGGATAATACTTCCATTCTAGCACTGCAGGAGTTCAGTGTAAACTGTACAGTACAGATACGGTTTATCTTTACATTGTTGTTAAGGGTAATGTATTAAACAGAGTTTAAAATTAAATTAAAGTGTTCTGGGACCATATTTGGGGGCAGCTGGTAGCCTAGTGGTTAGGGCATTCGCCGTGTGATCAGAAAGTCCGGGTTCTATTCCCAAGACCGCTAGGCACCGCTGAGGTACCCTGAGCAAGGTACCGTCCCCACACACTGCTCCCCGGGCTCCGTGTTCCTGGCTGCCCCCTGCTTCCCTTGGTGAATGGGTTAAATGCAGAGGAAGAATTTCGTGCTGTTCACACTGTGTGCTGTGGTGTGTTCACGTATAACAGAATGGTCACTTTCACTTTTCACTTTCATATTTTGGGTTTACACGATAAAAATAGGCATTGTTTTTACCAAAACACAACAACACGGTTTTTCACTATACGCAGGTGCTCTTAAAATGTAACCCTTATGAAAAGCGGGGGATTATTCTATAATTTTATTGCGCAATTACTAATTTAATAATTATGTATTTTTTATTTGTGTATTGTATGTATTTTTTATAATCATTTTTTATTTTTATTATACAGCATTCAGTATTATGACAGTACAAGAGGCTTTAGAATACCTCAGTGGAGTTTTTCCTGATCCTTTCAAACACTAACACTGTAGTCATGAACTAAAACAAACAAACAAAAAAAATCATCAAGACTTACTTTGGCTGTGAGGCCGTTCAGGGTACTGTGTCCTGGAGAAAGTCTGGGTGAGCAGGAATCCTGGGAGCTGCTGATAAAACACTGGGGAACCTCACTCATGGGTTGGCTCTGCTGGAAGCCAGAGCTGCTGCACAGTGGCACTGTCTAGAAACAAACATACTGTGGTGAGGCTTGCTGTGTGAGAGGCTGGTTCGCGGGCATATTGCCAGAGTGTGCCCCCCATTCAACACTTGACACCTGCTCCAGCACCCGTGCCTGGCTAGAGTGAGCATTTTTGGTGCTATTAGCAGAAGAATTCATTGGCTGACATTAGTTGCAATTGCCTTGGCAACGGGGGAGATAAGTTGGGAAAACAACAGGAGAGAAGCTTTCTATTTCAGCGTCTGAGCCAAGTCACTGAGAAATGGGACTGGGTCCTGTCACTGGGAGAGCAGTAGTAGATTTATGAAGTGTGGTGAAAACTCAGTGCAAGAAGAAAGGTCGGGAAAATAAAACTACAATAGACTAGAGACAAGAGATTCCAGATTCCAAGAAACAAAATGTCAAAAAAGCAGGTGCCAAAACAATACATAAAATCAAAGCAATTTTAACTGCTGAAAGATTTGTGGTAGGCTGCCGGTGCTCACCTGCAGAGTAGCTTGAGTCTGGTTTGCATGCTGCTGCAACGCTGCGCTCTCAGTTTTCAATGGCTGCAGATGTGGAGTTTGTACTTGGGCCGAGTTAGACAATGTGGTCTGGAGAACCTGCTGTGTCTACAGAGAAAAGACAGAATTAAGATGGAGATACTATAACATACCACAACAACCTGGAAGTGATACAGGGAACTAACAAAGTAATTATAAATAGAAATGAAATTTTAGCTCATTTTAAATGTGTTTTCATGTAAGTCATTGGATCTGGTCTGATGTTTTTGTTCCTGCTTCAGTGTTTTGCATTCTCTCTCTGAAACAAAATGGTTAATAATGACATTTCCTTCTGTGTATATCACATCTGTTAAAATAACAGTAAATGTATCTCACTGTTTCATTTGTTCAATAAACAAATGTTATTAACTATTTAACTGATTTTAAAGTTTTCACCCTTACAGTTTGTGATAAGGATGTTCATTTTTTAATTTATCAGCCCAGACAGACCTGGTGGATGGCTGTAGGCAGCAGCATATGGGAGCCTGGCTGAGTGATGAGGGTGGTTTGGGGCAGCTGTGGTGGAGGGCCCATGTAGAACTTCTGCAGTTGGGCTGTGTGCACCTGTGCCTGGGGTTCTTCCTGTTTCATGCCAGCTGGGGACACCGCCATGGGACCATGCAGTGAGCCACAACTGGGGGATGTGTCATGCTCCTCTTTGATCCGGGCCAATGGGCTTGACTCATTCTGCTGTGCCACTGCCCCTTGCTGGCTCCTCTTCTCCACCTCCAGCTGCATCTTCAACTCCTCCACCAAACGTTGTTCCTGCTCCAGTTTGCGCATCAGTTCCTCAATCTGTCGCTCCTTTTCATGAAGCCGAAGGTCCTTATCAGACACTTTGGTCTCCATGTCTTCCATCTTTAGAGATGAAGTACCCGCCACTGGACGAGACGGAGATGATGTTGCCATTACTTTAGCACTGCTCCCCCCTACAGTTTCCTCCACAGGGATCATAGACACCTCAGACTGCACAGGAGACTCAGGTGGACTGGTGCTAATGCTTTCAGGCTGCTGACTAGTTGGGGGAGTCAGGGTGTCTGTGGCTGCAGCTGGTTGGGCACTGGTGGCTGTAGAACTCTTCTGATATGGTTTCAGCCTCTCCATAAGGTCCGTCTTAGTGCCAGAAACAGGGAGGCCGCGCAGCTTCAGCTCCATTTTCAGCTCTGCCACCTGTGGGAATGTAGCTCGTTTGATTAAAGGTATCCACAAGATTTTCACATGAGCTCTATATTTTAAGATATGTGCAGACATCCAGTTATTAACCATTGTTCTGAAAAAGCCGGCGATGTGAGACTAGCAAAATTACAGGTTTATTTTAGTTTAAATTTCTTTTAAATATATAGAAAGAATACATGCTCCTCTCTTCATGCTCCTCATGCTTCTCTTACCTCTTCTTTCATTCCCTAGTGTGTGGCTTTATCTGAAGCCTATGCACAGTTTGAGAATAAATATTTCATTCAGTCAGGGATATATTATATAATGCAATAACTCCTGAACTGACATTATTAACTGTGCAATGCTATATCAAACCCCAGTAAAATTGAGTTAGCTTCTAATATATGATTTCCACTGCTGCAATATTTAGGGTGAAATGAAAAGTTAGACTAAGAAACTAGCAAGCAGGAGGACAACACTGAAAGAGCAGTTAATTCTTTAAGACAGTTAACTTTAGTTAACAGGTTCTTGTGTCACACAAGCAACCGCATATTATCCAAGTGCCCTGTATTTAATACAGCATGATGCCATTAATGTTCTATCCATACCAGACTGAACTTTTTATATTCCCACGGTCATCCTGTAGAATAGTTCTAAAGAAACACTACTTGCTTCCATTCCTGTTTTGACATGTAGTGTTCATTTTCCTGGTCATTCACAAAATACAGCAAGCAGCTCTGAATATTACGCTGGTGGCTCTAATTCATGCAAGGAAAGATACAGCACTGTATGACGCACCTTCATTTCATCCAGGTTGGTGGGCAGAGGGCCAGGCTTTCGGTTGTTCAAGGCATGGTTAAGGCGTGCAGGGGCAGCACTGGGTAGGGACACTATGATAGAAGCAGGCTGTGCCTGACTGCTGCCCAGGGCTATGTTAGGGCAGCTGTTCTGCACCTCAGCAACAGGTCTGCGGTATACAAAGGAGAAACAGGGGAGAGGATGAGAAGGGGAGGGGGGTTCCAATGAAAGAGAGGACTTCCTGTATCCTCATCATTCACAATCAACAAGCTGCGTCTAGGACAATAGCAGTAGCAGTTCATCAGGCACAAACAGGGGCCAAAGAGTAAAAGAATGCTAGGAAAGGCTGCGCTCAGGCCGAGGTGCTGACATGTATGGTTAGGCCAGATTGATAGATGAAACTGTGGCATTCAGCAAACATTAATCAGCACTCGTGTTTGGATTCTGCTCTGTGTTATGTAACAATTGCTACTGAAATAATCAATCTCCTTCCAAGGTCTTTAATCCTGGAGTCGGTGACGGTGTGTGCGACGTTAGGAGATGAACAAAGCTCCAACCAACACAGTGATATAAATGGAATAATTACTCCAAAATGCTAATGTTTTTAATAATGAATGAAAACAAGAACGAGATACAGAAATATGCACATTAAACCTTGTTAGGTGATCCACCCTCTCATTCGTTGTTTGCTGTTGTACTTAAAGTATTAATATCTTGAAGACGCAGGAATATGGTCTGCATTTTAAGGACTTCAGTGCAGTGTTTGCTGGAGGAACCACACACCTGAGCGGTGCAGGCAAGATGGCCTGATAGTTGTAGTGTTGTTGCTGCTGGCTGAGGATTTGGAGGTGTAAGAACTGCTGCTGTTGCTGGAGGAGTCGGGCGTAGGCAGAGTCCATAGGGGTCTCACTGGGCTCCTGCTTTTGGTCTGGTGGGATGTACTGGTGGTATTTGAGCTTCTTTATCCTTGGCTTTGGTTCTTTGCTCTTTTTGCTTCGGCTCTTCTCATTTGGCAGCTTGGGCTGACTTTGCTGAAATGGGAAGGTGGGGGGTGGGGGGGGGGGCAGGGTTAAGAGCGACTCTATTCAGAGCACACCTGAAATCACACAGTTAAGCACGGTCTGACTGATTATGTGCCAGTGCCAACACTGCAGTCAGCACTGAACTGCAGCCCTTGACTGAGAGATTTGCAGGCAAACCGCTGGCTGGTAAATAGGTGGGCCGCAAGTCAACACCCACCTAAAATGACAGGATGGGGAAACAGGATGTATGGGGGGACATGACCCTCATTGTTTCTGAAACACTCAGTTACAGGATACACATGAAAATGGCTCTGGCATCTGAGGGAGGGAGGCGAAAGCCACTGAGCTGTTATAACGTCATTTCAGACTGGCTTATGTGAACACAGATGCTCAGATTCACTCCCTGGGGAAGGAGGGATGGCTCTCAGAACAAATATGTGGAATATGCTTTGAGGGTACGGATTATGATAAATGCAGAAGTTATTGCCTCGCTCTTGGTTCGTGGGCCTGAGCTTTCATCAGTTCTCCACTGTGTAATGAGAGTGAGCATTTCATTTGACCTCAAACAGAAGACAGAAACCAGCTGCTGCTGCTGTCCCCTGATTTGAGTCTTTTGAGCCTTTGCTTTGGCCTAAAGTGCCCCTAACAGGGACAATCACTCTCAAGCTGCTCTCATTGTGACACACTGTTTAGTATCACTGTCCCCTGCTTTAGAGTCCTCCCACAGTGTCTTACCACTGTTTGTACTTGTGAAGACAGCTTTACAGTGAGCAGGCTAGATCAAAGGAGGCAAATCACAAAAGGTGAGGTTTTAGTTTATGATTATCCACTGAATGGCAAACAAGCACACTGGACAATGGAAAGCATCTCTCTTACGTCTACAACAAATCTGAACACATTTAAATCTTAGCTCAGCACCAGTGGCTGTCTTGTGTTTGAAGCTTGGCTCTCATGAAGAGAACAAATGGTTTTAGTGAAAACTCACTGGGCTTGTTTAAAAGGCACAACATGTAAGGGTGGTTAGGATACTTGCCTCTGGACCAAGAGGTCATGGGTTCAGATCCTACCTTCTAGCACACTACTGGGTCCCTGAGCAAAACCCTTAACCCTAAGTTGCTCCAGGGAGACTGCCCCCTGTAGTTAGGGAATGGAAGTCGCTTTGGATAAAAGCATCTGATAAATGCCATAACTGTAAATGTAAATCTCCTGAAGGACCAATGTGGACTGGTCAGCAGTGAATCATTCCAATGTGTGTATTGTACCAGCTCATCTCTTGTAAAGAACAACAAAGCGCAAATAATCAAGGGTTAGCTAGAACCCGAGGAAAGAAAAACACAGACAGGAAAGAACATCACCAGAGCACATGGCTCACCTTCACAAGGGTGGGGCCAGGTTTTGGGTGGGCAGCGGGGATGGCTGTTTGAGGAGCAGCTATGAAGCGCAAGTTTGCTTGATCCTCTACTGATGTTTGGCTGAGAAAGTTGGAACTTCGGACCGTAGGTGGACAGAGCTAAGATAAGAAACAGAAAGAATACACATGGCCATGCCACTTAAACCACAAAGAGGAAGAAACTACAAAAAGGTATTTTTTGTTCACAATTCGGCAGAATTTTAACTCCAAGATTACAATGAGATTAATCTAGATTAAAAAAATTAATCTATGCCCACCTCTAGTTCTATACCATATTGGCATGTTTGCAACACCATGGTGGAGACCTGAATGGTGTCTGAACAGGTTGGGATAAGTTTTGGGAATGCATTTACAGAAAATTGGGTCAGTGTTAACTACAGCTAGAGTAAGAAGGAAACATGTCTTGGCTGACTGACTACATGTGATGTAAGTGGAAAATTGTAAACTAATCACTGTTCCTGTACAGAAGGTAAAGGATGTCTTCTCACAACATTTGTCTCTTAAACTGAAGTTCCTTTCCAATCCTACAATGAGGTTATGCTCTGTTTGGATTCACATTGTATTATCAAATAGCTGGTTTTCTTATCTAACCTTTAGTGTTACTGATCAGGTTATACACCAAACAGCCTAGTACAAATGAAGAGAAAGGGACAATGTTGATAGCCTCACCACTAGATTGGAAACAGGAGTTTGGGAAGCAGATGAGATCTCAGGCAGTTTAGCCTCCCTTGGTGATGGGACAGAGCACAGAGACTCCTGACTGGCTGGATCCTCTGGGGACAGAGCTTCACTACTGTCTTCATCAAAATTATAAATATCTGAAGTCTTCTGATAGTTTACCTCACCTACTGTAATAATAGAAAACAAATTCATGCTGAAAAAAATCATATTTACAGAAAATGAAGCCTACAGGTTTTTAAATAACTGCTGGTAATGTATTGCTGGGCTGCTTACCAACGATAGCCTCCTTAACGCTAGAGTCTACAGGTAGGATGTTTTTCTCTACCAGCTCCAGTGGGCCAGGACGCTGGGCAATCTTCTCATTGAGGTCATCGGCCAGTCGAGCTCTCTTCAGCTTCATCTGGGTGGCCTGCAGAGAAGGTTCTGCTTGGGTCTCTGAAACATATTACTAAGTGATCAGTACAGAGCACGGCATGTCCGACTCAGACCAGATATAATACTGTTCTGTATGAATATGAATAGTAGCAAAAGCATTTTATCACAGCATTTTTCATTATTCCATCAAACATACCATTCTATCTTAATGGTTTAAGAATGCTCTAGAAGGCTTGTTATCTGGAGGGAATCAAAGATAAAGGCTGGCAGTGTGGTTACCTTGCAGGATGTGCATGCGGACCAGCTCTGCACGCTCAGGTCTGCTACGAATCTTGTGCTTTAGGAAGTTCTCAGTCTGACCATAGTTAAGTAGAACATAATAAAAAAAGGAATATGTTTTCAGCATGTCAGATTCCTATGGCAGCTGTCTTAATTCTAGTTTATGTATTCCATGAAGACAGTTTTAATGTGTATGCCTGTACAGCAACCTGATTCCCATTCACACGCAAGCTTTAAGTAGTGTTTCAGTCGGGACTGCTTTTTGAAAGAGGCATGAATGGAGGCAGCCAATCAGACCAGAGGTCATTTATATATATCAGTCTAAAAGGTACAGTAAAGAAAACAGCCTGTTTATTACCAATGAATACACAGTGGTTTAGTAAAAAGGAATTATTGCTGTTCTTGGTATATAAACACACAAAGATCCTAGGTGGCCCATGGTACACAAGGAAAATATTGGATACTTTAAGTATACATTTCTGATGTTTAGGATTCATTTGTATAAGTCTCACCCTGGCTCTTTCCAGGCTTCTGATCTGCTCATGAAAGGCAGCAGGAGTCTTCAATGCTAGAGAGACAAACACATCAAAAGACATTTGAAAAAGTACCACCTCTGTGCTAAAAACTACAACGTGGTTACCCTTGTGCAATTCTGTCAAAACCTTGCATAGTACAAGCAAAGGGAAAATCTCAGATTGTTTTTATCTGCAGAAATGAAACCAGACAGTCAGCGTATTACGAGAGTAAAGAGGTATACTTCTGAGAACACAAACATTTTGTCGAGATGAAAGGTTTCCTTCCTCTAGTTGGTTAACTGGTTTTAACAATGCACTTGCCTCTACGATTAACAGGAAGTGGTTGTTTCATCCATTCATGACAGGCTTAAGCAAGTGATTTTGTTAACAGGCAGTTTACTTAACCCCCTTTTTGTGGCTCTGTATTAGTCATTCCACTAAACCCACATTTCAAACAGACCATTTCTGCTGCTTTGACTAAAAGCAGTCAGCCACCAAAGATGCACCCAAATGTTACTTTCAAGTGCAGTGTTCTTGGCACTGGTAAAATCTGCTGGAGAAATGTCCCTTGAAAAGGAGGTCTGGGTTAAACACAAGGTTTTCAGAGCAGAAGAACAGGCTTAGTCGCCGACTGAAGCGTGATGGAGCTTGGTGCTCTGCAGGAGATTTGCCCATGCAGGCGACCATTGCTGAGTGAGCTCCAGCCAAGCCAGACAGACATCACTCACACCATTGTTCTCCATGTGCTTTTTTATCAGCATGTATCCTCCACAGACACGTTCTTTTATTAGCTGCTCCTCTTACCACCACTCATGACACGCTCTATCCACCATGGGACACATCAGGAGAGAACTGGGACTTGTGGGTAATGTGCTCTACTTTACAACAAGTATGTGTCTTGAAGGAATAGTTAGATGAAAAAATCTAACTTACATGATATTCCCTTTTATTCCAGATAATGTTGGACACTCAAGACATTTGCAGTACAAAGTTATAATCCTCTCTGCAGGTCAGATTATCCAGTTCATTTCTGCATCGCAGCCAGTAGGCAAATGTAGCTACCAAGTAATGAAAGTGTATTTCCCACAATCAGCGTTGTGCAAATCATGCCAAAACTGTATCATTTTAAACAGCCTTGCTTAAGTGGTTTCTCACACTCTATGGCACACTCTCACTTTAAAAATTGACAAAATAGTGTTGCATATGGTAAAGACAGCAGTACAACCGCCACAAATTCTGATTGTTGTCCATTTTTATTACCAACAGCGTGAGAGAGATTCACTGGAACACTAGAGGACACAAAACAGGTCTTGGCTAATCAAATACATTTGGAGTTGAAGGAATATTGTGTAAATTGGATTCTTGGCCAAACTATTCCTTAAGAGCATCATCCATAGCCAGAACACATTGTAATATTATGTGCATCCACAACAGTGGATTAACAGATAATCTTCACTTAAGGCTATGTAAGACCTCTGCAAACTGACAAATTCTTCTTGTAAGCCTCCCTGGTGCTTGTTTCAGAAGGGACTAATAATTTGTTTAAACATTACTGTGTGGCATTTACCGGTAGTTGTTTCGTTTTGGAACAGGCTGCATACTCACGTGGCATGATGCCCTGGTCCACAAGCTGCTCCCGAGTGCGTCTCTGCTGGAGTCTGAGCTGCAGGACTGAAAATGAGCAGAAACAGTACAGTCAGCTTAGACACACACACACACACACACACACAACTTAACTCCCGGTTTCATTCCATGCGGTTAAGTGGCTACTGAGTTTCATATGGCCTGAGGTCAAGTAATTCTGTGAAGTAGTAACACATGACAGACAAGGTAAGGTCACTTATTAACCCACCGTGACCAAATATAACATAAAAACAAATTAGTCATCATTTTAACATACGTCATTAATAGATGACAAACTCAAAGCCAAGATTATTCACTCTTTTTTCTCTGTTTCGGAAGGAGTACTTTTAATCCAAGAAATGAAAGAAACTTTCGGGAAAATGGGCTGGAGAAACTGACCACAAAGTACACATACAGCAAACGTGTGTTGCGGCTACAGAGAGCCATCAACATGACAGAGAAGCTTTTTGAGTGTGTTAGTGGTGAAAGCAAGACTAATAAACAGCTTGATGGTCCTTTCAGTTGCTTCGCATGACAGCATATTTTGCAAGTGCTGGGCCATAAAAAGTAAAATACTTAAGTCTTGTTCTTCATGGGTACGCAAAGATCCATTAAGCTTTTGAAACATCAAAAGAAGCACATCTCTGGGCACAGGAGCAAAATGTATTACGCAGAGCTCATAAATCCCTGGACAGTGTTCAGTGCTATTTTTCCGTCATCATAACCCCTGGAGAGGCGCTCAGTTTAAACATTTGTAAACATGCAAGGAAGGACGTGTTACTTCAGTGCAATAATGCTACTCCACTGCAAACACATTTCAGTAGGAATTTGATGGTGGCTGATGATGAATGCTGTGACAGAACTAGTGTTGCCTACTCTGGCTGGGTAATGGAACTAAAACAATAATTAAAACAATATTTTTCTTTTAAATATGATGCACATCAGAGGTATTTTTGCTAACGAGGTGGTGCTGTTCTTTTCCTCACTCTAGTATTAGCAGTAAAGACTTTGATCAATTTGGTGCTGATTTGTGACTTTTACTCTTTAGATATGGAGAAAAAAAAGTCTAGCTTTTCCCTCATATCAGCACAAACCAGCCAGGCAGCTAACTTAGCTGTTTTAGATGCTAAAAAAAACATGGAGTGTAATACAATTTAACTTTTTAACAATTTTTCCTATTCCACCAGAATATGGATTTCAAACTGCTATTCAGATCCACATAAATTGTGGATATGATTTGGGAAAATATATTTAGTGAGCGGAATTCAGCCGTATTATATGAGCACACCTGCATGCCCATCACAAGGATTGGTTTGAGCTTGATCAAACTCAAGAGAGGGGGTTAGCACACTCTGGCCTGCTGTACTCCCTAGGGGAGCATCCATTATGTCTGAGTGGGGCTCTGACTCATCCTGTCAAAAATAAACCCAAGCGCTGTGAGAACAAGGCCTGGGAAATCGCACAGTTTGGGGGCGGCGGGATAAGCGTGGACTTGTGCTCTCTGCAGGCCCGCAGGACAGGGATGTTGTAGTAACTGTTTTCCACTACGACCCATGCCAGGGGCTATGTGGGTCCAAGAAGAACATCGAAAGGGGCCTACCTTGCCTTGGTTGCAATATCGAGGCAGATACCCTTTAAAAATCCACTGGTAGGCCACAAGCAACTGGCTTTGTGCAAGAAATTAAATGACGCTGACTACATGCCCTCCAGAACAGAAAAGTAATAGCAGAACCTTATTTGAACATCACTGAGGCAGGTACTTGCACCACTCTGTGTCCTGATCACATTCATAAGACTGATGTCAGCGCTGATGATGATATGCTTTCTCGTGAACCCTGGCTGACCCATGTATGATGCAAGCTAGCTCAGTCACTTGGTCTCTAACTCCAGCCCTACAATAAACAAAAGGGCTTCAGCTCCTTATGCCTCGCCAAAACTCTGTGGGCTGATCTCAAATCCTCAGACCTGTTCCTTGGGACAGAACACTTCACCCAAGGAGAGACTGGAGCACTGGATGTTCTGCCCATAAATAAAACCAACTGGCTTTGTTATGGCTACTGAACCCTTTTCACTCTGACAAAATTCAGTATGTTTAAGAAACATACTGACACCGCACCATACTTTGTTGATACTATCTCTAGAAAATACATTTCCCCTCTCAAGATTACTGTATCTGCACAAGTGCTTACAGAAGAACAGGGGGCCTGTTGTGCCAGAAGACTAATTTATGGATGCAAGGTTGGAAAACCTTGATAAATGGATATGCACTATGACTGATGGTACTGGTGATGGGCAGTGTTCCAACACCCAACAGTTCATATTTTAGTTACATTGTTCTTGCCATACCATACATCAACAGTGGGGATATTTTTGAAGACTAATCGTATGTGCCTGAATCTATGCTTAAAACAGTTAAAAACTCAGCAGTGTGAAAATTAGCCTCAAAAAAAGACGAATATCACATCAAGAAAAAACAGCCATGTAATTTAAAAGAGATAAAAACTGAGTTTATGTTTTCATAGCTATGCAAGATAAGAGACTCTACTTAGCAAAGAAAAAAAATACACTCTAAAAAGTACTTAGGAAGTTATTATAGGACTGGCATCATTAGCATCACTATCATAATCGTCATAAAGTTTCTCAAACATAAGAAAAACATTTTTTTTTGTTTTACCAGGCTTCTAAAGATTTTAAAAAAGAGCTCTATAACATACAGTCGCTTCCTGCTTCAGCTCTGTTTTGCACAAGTTCTTGGTTATCAGAAGCACATTAACATAAACCGCCACGTTGCTAACTTCAGTTAAAATTAGATCAGAAGTGCAGAGCAGATTTAGTCTAAAGCACATGCGGAGCAAGAACCGCTCTAAGTGGGACTTTACCCCTGCAGATGGTTGGGGATTCAACCTCTAGGCAGGCCATGGAGCCGAGAGAGGGGGCAGACAGTGGCCGGGTCTGGAGTCCCATGGAGCAGCGAGAGGACCGTTACGGAGCGCTGGAGTGTGTCAGGAGCAGCAGCACGGAGAAGTTACTCCTCTCTCCCTCTCACACACACAAAGTCTGACTTGCTCTCTCTGTGTCGCAGCTCAGCCAATCAGCCGTAGGGTGGGAGTGTCTACACAAGCCTAGTCTGTTAAATTATTTTAACCCTCCACTCCCATCAAACCGAAACACGGCCTTAGTACCGAAGAACTTCAGCAGAACAGAGCCAGAGACCAGAATGGACAAGTTACACTTTCATTTTTCTCCATGTTCATGTATTTTCTGTAAGAGTTCCAGTACATCCTGAGAAACAAGCTGTAAGAGCTCCCCCCCCCCCCCACACACACCCCTTTGGAAGGTGGTACTGTTTTTTGCACAAAATAGCATACCATTTTGACAAACATATTGCATTTTACTTCAGTCAGTACGACAGATTGTTATTCCAAAAAGAACAAAAAACAGATCTTAATGTAGTGGAATCATTTCAATGTGCCATTTCTTCAACATATCGGAGAAAACATATCAAAGCAATGCCAATAGAAGCAAAATAACACATGACATTTCACAAGCTCAAACAAGAAAACTAGAAAAAAAATCAGACGTAAAACAGCAGACAAGGTATGAATGGCTGACATTTCCAGCCCGTGACTGGTAAGGCTTTGGTACCTTGATGGTGACTCAATGCTGACGAGATTAGGCCACAATGACTGTGTACCTATAATGCCCTTTGGACTTAAACAATTCAATATTTGATACAATTCAAATATATTCTATATTTCAGTTTCACTACATCTGTTCATTCAGACTGTTATGTGAGAAATTGTAATGTAGGTACAGATACAAAACTTTGGGCAGAGGCTTGTCTCACCTTCCAATAAAACCACTGATGCGTGGGTGTTACAGGAGAGAGGGAGGTTATTGTATCACAGCTTGGTGCTATTGAGATCGATATAGATGGTGAGGAATCAATCACAAGGAGAGTATACATAGCTGTAAGATTTCAGGAGACCTGTATTAACATGCTATGCCAACAGAAAAAGGGTCTTAATTAAGACTGGCCCCAATCACTACATTAGTATTTGAGCCTGTATTTAGTACTGGGAAGTTTCATCTTTTTCAATCAACATAATGTGTAGCCTACACTAAAGCAATAATAATATATATACTATATGTACAAAAGTATAAGGACGCCTGACCATTACACCAGCAAGGACTTTAATGACATTGGATTCAAATACATGGACTTTAATATAGAGTTGGTTCACCTTTGCAGCACTGAAAGTTACCATTCTACTCGGAAGGCTTTCCAGGAGTTTCTGTGGGAATTTGTGCCCATTCATTCTGTAGAGCATTTATGAGCATTTATGATGTTGGACGAGAAGGTCTGGCACACATTCTCTGTTCCAGTTCATCCCAAAGGTGTTGGATGGGGCCCCTGTGCGGGCCAGTCAAGTTCTACCAACCCGAACCCAACCAACCATGACCTTGCTTTGTGCAGTGAGGCTCAGTCATGCTGGAATAGAAAATGGCCTTCCCCAAACTACATCCACAAATTCAGAAGCAGGGCATTGTCCAAAATATATAAACAATAATAATACATTTTAGATGGCTTTATTCAGAATGCCAAAAATGCATTTCACACAGCCACCGAAGCTAGAAGAAATACCTGTGTGAGAGCACTTTCAAATTTTAAACAAAAATGCTCAGACTGCATGAAGAAATGGGAAATATGATGAATAATATTAAATACATGTGTGTAATTATGGATATCTGAGCAGGTTAAATCAAAAGCTTGTGGGTTCGAATACGCATACCCTTCTACTGTCATCACTGAGGCACGCTTGAGCAAGACACCGTCCCCACGCACTGCTCCCTGGGCGCCCCTCGTTGGTGGCTGCCCAATGCTTCACTCGGTGAATGGGTTAAATACAGAGAAAGAATTTCACACTGTTCACACTCTGTGCTGTGGTGTGTTCATGTGTGATTATCAGGGGCCAGCTTAGAACCTCAAATCTGTTGGTTGGGTAAGTGAGTTCTGGGAATAAATGAGAACAACATCATTTGTTGCCACTGCTTAATAAAATCATCAGATTGAATGTTCTAATTAATTCAAATTTTACACTTCCCGTCTATGTCAGTCATGAAATTAGAGGCTACAACTGCTGCTTGTATGGCAATATATGATGCATTAGTGGCTGTCTACTAATCCAGTGTTGACATACCCAGAAACTGCAGTTTGAATTGAATCAAATTCATTCCAATAGATTTGTCTGTCCCAACGTCAAAGTTGATATACTCCAGCGATATAATCTCAAGGTCTGTGTACCGTGTGAATATTATGATACCCCATGTTATTTGAACCCCTTTCAACATGGACATGAACCAGTGAAAACAAGCAAAGACATTCGTCTTTCATTTTCCAGAAAACATCTTTTCGTGTTTTCAACTGTATTTCTAGAGAGCAAGGGTTGGGCTGAGTCTGGAGTTTGTTGAATAATATAGCAGCTGAATGGGGACAGGGAGCTGAAATTACAGGCATGCTTATTGGGGTCTCTGCTTCCTTCCCCCCGGGTAGCGAATTACTATGTCTTGAGGAAACACCAGCATACTATTTTCAAGTGATACTCTCTTGAGTAATGATATCCTCTGGGTGGATAACACACGGCACTGGTCGATCCCAGAGATCCACACTATGTGAATACGTCAATGGCTAATGGAGCATAGTTCAGTGCCAGTCTGTCCATTGGACCAGCCCCTCTGTGCCCTCTCATTACAGTTCACATGCCAGTGAAACATTTCCAGCCTGGAGCTTTGGCCACGATTGTGAGAACCAAACGAAAACAGCCATGGAGGTGACCGAGGGAACATAAAGTCACAGTGACCAGAGGTCTCAAGAATGCAACGAAACTTTTCAGCGCCAGAGATGTCAAGACAGTCTCAAGGATCAGCAGTGCTGAGCGCATGTCTGAGATCCTTCAGTGTCAGAGGGATCTGGCGATTGATGCCGACACAAAGATATATCATATTAGTTTACCAGTCCTGCACCCTGAAGAAGGCCAAAGAACCTCTGGACAAGAATTAAAGGGGCCGTTTAAGCCATGATTATATGTTGGCGTCTGCATGCAATTCCAGCGTAATTCCCCCACTTCTCTCTCCACAAACAAATTTCTCAGCTGTCTGGTGGGGCTTATTTTCTCAGTGTCAAAATGGACCTGGGGTTTAACAGATGATAAGGAAGTAGGAAGCAGTATGATGTGGTTGTATAGAGTTTACGCTGCAGGCCTTTGCGGGGACCGACCACATGAATTTACTCACCATTCTTACGCTCCTTGAGTGGCGGAAGATTCTGACCGGACTGCAGGGACAATTCCTCCATGTCGTGGGTCACAGCTTCGCTCCTGGGGCTTGGAACCAGAACCGCCTGTTCCCCCTCTGCTCCCAGACTCCCCTGGGGCTCCATGTCTCCTCAGGAGGAGGAGCAAGGGTTTCTCTGGAAACGAGGAGGTGGTGGAGCCAGCAAATTGTGGGAAACTCAGAGCGTGGTCTGGAAAAGAGAAGCGAAAACGACTGCATTGTTTATCAGCATTAACAAATTGGGGTGGGGTGACCAAAAGTAATTTGGGCTTGATCTCAACCATGTTATTTTGGATATGAACGTGAATTACAGTCATGCCTGCTTGTCTTATGGATAATTGAATGATTGCTAATTAGTGCATTTGGCTAACACTATTCTTTACATTACTGGTCTTGAGCAATTTGATACAAACATACATCACTCTCTTCCATTCACTACATTCAGTATGTAGACCTACAAGATTAATACTATTATTATTTGGTTCCTCTTAGACATGACATAATGGGTATTTGTCTGGAAAATAACACTGGACCAACCATTCACAAGCTTCCTGTGCAATGTGAACTAAATTATCTGCATTTGTGAATACTTAATAAACAATCCAGCCGATTGTGGGCTCACTAAATTATAATTCATACCAGTAAAAATACAATAACTACCTTTAACTGCATTTATTCAATGGGACTACTACCATTTATTCAATGAGCCTTTTTTTTTTTATAACAATTTTTAATGTACTAAATAAACACTCTAAAATGTTCCTTTTACAGTTTCCACTTCTTTTTAAAAGCAGAGGAAGTGCCTTAGACAGTGCTCTTAACAAGCGTATCTAATCTAAAATAGATTTGTACAGTATTCGTAATGTGGCACTTCAAATACTAAAGTCTGTAAACACTGACCAATGGACTCCACCCACGCGCCATCTCTGTTTGCTGAAGGAAGGGATGGACGATAGTCAAATTAGAATATCACACTATTTGCATATGTCTTTGGGATGTATTTCCCAAACTGCACTCAATGACAGCAGCTCCTATTCCTGCAGGTCTCTCTTCTGTGACACAGAGGGTATAGAAGGATGTGGGCCAATAAAAGACCTCCACCCAAACTGAGTAATTGACCTATTAATATTTATTCATTCATCCACAGGATTATTCCAGTTTACTTGTACTTGGAAGAATCCTTAAAAATAAACTCAGTGATGGGAAATGCATTGCAGTAATAGTTGCTTAGTAACTGTACAAAAACACAAAGAAATAAACTCTGAAGGGTATCTGCTATCCCACTTTGGCTCAATAAATGAGTTAATTAGTTGTTGCAAAGTATTTATTTAACCATGATTTGACAAGAAAACAAATTCTTATTTCCATTGGTTTTGTGTTCCTTTGAAGGAAGTGTCATATTTGCCTTTGAGCATTCAATTTTTACTTTTAGTCTCATTCTGTCAGAAGTGTGCCAGGAAATTTCAATTTAAAAAGAATCTAAACATAAATCTTTCAGCACTCATTTACTTCTTATTCAGTAAAAAAAATATCAAGAAATTATGCTCACTGTGCTAAGCTTATGAAAAATGTCAACAAACATTTTGTGGTTTTCCAAAAACCCCCAAACAACATATTCATTACCATTGAATCATTCAAGCCTTCCTTGACACAGAGTGCAAAATAATCACATTTCAGACCTAAACCAACTAAGTGATACAGGCAATCTAACTGCTCCCAAATTCCACAGGCTGCCATCAACAACATGACTGCAAAACAGTTCACTAGGAACCCAAACCCTCAGATGGCGCAATTAAAAAATGGCCTCTTCTGGCCACCTAGGCTTATGGTGTAACTGAACTCAGATGAGAAATATATCCTGCTTGGTGTCTGCTCTGAAACAGAAGCCGCTTTTCACCTCGATGAATTAAAAGGGTGGAAATCAAAGAGGTATTCTGACAGTATGAGGCAGACTTGCCAGTGGGAGTTGGACCTATGGGTGTAGTTTGTTAATGTCAGAATTAATCCTTAATATGGCCAGCTTACTCTTTTTGCCAGGTTAAAGACAGAGTGACTAGACCTTGGCACAACAGTAAGTGTGCTTATCCGGCTCTGGTCAAGATATATGTCTGCCTTTCTTGCTCATTTAATGTCTCTGAGATTTTTTTTTTAAAAACTCTCTCAGTGTCTCTATTTCATTGCAGAATTAGAAAGATTGGGATTTAGATGATGGATTGGGCCGATGTAAGATATTATAAGCACATACTCTTCATTCAGCATGCATTATATATCACATTTAAATAAAGTTTTCTAAGTTTAAAGCAGATAGGTTACTTAAGCAGATGTTCCTGATGATCTTAGCATTTCAGCAGCTGTAGCCTATGAAAAACGACAGTTTTATTTACTGGCATGAGCTTTATTTTGACTGATTTTGCTATGAAAAGTAACTGCATACAGCTCAATGAAATTGGCCTATTTCCCGCGTTATTACTTCATGCAGGGATATCCCAAATAACAACCTGCCTGTCATTATTACCCTCTCTCTGGGGCCCAGTGCTTAGTGGGGCAGATGGTGGGAAAAGCAGGGGCAGATCCCTGTGGGCCATGGCCCTCTGAAGCTACGGAGCCCACTGTTGCCTAGTGGCAGAGCAAACACAAAAGTTCACACATAGTGTAGCAGTGTTTCAAAATACAAAGATGCTGCTAGACTATTTACAGAGTAGTAGTGTGTAATTATTATTAAAAGGCCTGCCCTGTCCACCTTCTAGCCATGTAACATAGTTTTAATCTTCTAGAGCAGTGGTCCCCAAACCCCGGGTCATGTGGTACCGGACCACGGGCTGCACAGAAAAAAAAACTGTGGATGTTACCCATGTTATGTTGTCGGCTCGTTGTTATGAAAATGCTGTTAATAAAGCTGTGAGTACACATTGGATTTGCGTTTATTATTGTATTTTACAGATAGCCCATCATTATATTTTTAAAATATCCCCATTTTTATGCGTATCATTTATTTGTATAATATACGTATATTTATCTGCCACTCCT
>JBBPDC010000141.1:7500481-7510913 GCA_037974485.1 Hemigrammopetersius urotaenia
TATTTATCTGCCACTCCTTAAAGGCCGGGCCGTGAAAATAGTTTCTGATATTAAACCGGTCCATGACCAAATAAAGGCTGGGGACCACTGTTCTAGAGTCTGTAACAAGGTGTTAAACACTGGTAAAATAAAAAATCTCCATGATGATCAGCAGATGGCGTTGTAGCCCTCTGGTGGAGAACACGTCTCGAGTTGAAAAGAAACTCAGAAGCCTGATTAAAGGCATGTCATTTTGAGTAAATTGTTTAGTAATGTTTTATAGTTCTCTCTTTATGTAGGCCCTATTTAATTTGTAGTTGAGGACATGAAGACAAAGCGGCGCATTACCTTTAGAGAGCGCGGCCAATGCTCACTAGGTCATGGTGACTCTGAAACAGATCAAAAATAGATATGTTAATAAAGGGGAATCTAAACTGTGTTCTTTTTAAATGTGATGATGATGGAATGGTGAACTCTAAAAAAAAGAGAAATCCCCAATTTAGTTTCATAAGTTCCATGAGCTTGAATATTCTAACTTTGCAGAACTTAAAAACAAGTGTTAATGAAAGTTTATGTAAAGAGATTTTAATCCAAGTTAAGCACATTTTTAACAGCAGTGTGAAAACCCCTCTTTCACTGTTTTCAAATACTTTTTCAATTTCCCTCACCAAAGACGAAAAAGGCTATAGATTGTGAAATAACTAACTTTTAGTGAGGTAAACTTTTGAGTGTTTGAAGGTCTTTTAAAAAGCTCTATTTTTATCCTGGATGACCAAGAAACCTGGTTCTACTCAGTTCCAGTAATATTTTGCAATCATTGCTTTAGTGTGTGGGAAATTCCTTCTTACAAGCCTTTCTTGCAAGTTTGTAGGTTACGAGATGATGTTAGGATGCAACTGAATCCTGAAACTGTGACCCTTAAAGAAAGATCAGTCTTAAACCATCCCCTTCACCGTGAGCCAGATTAATCACATGTCCAGCTGTTTAAAAACTTCTTAATGGTAGTTAATAACAATGGCGGTATTAGATAAGATACACTACCTTTATTATTCCCACAAGTGAAAAATATACATTGTTACAACAGAAAGTGGACAGTACAAAAGGTAAGAGCAGCAAAACAATAGAATAAGCTATACAGAACAGTGCAGTTTAAAAAGCACACTCTACAAATAATACAAAAATAAATATAGACATCTCTCTTTCGTCCTGTCTGCGTTTGTGGTGTTCTGTTTCTGTTCTTGTGTTGCACCATGATCCTGGAGGCATGCTGTTTCATTTCTCTGTGTACTGTGCGTATGTGATTTAAATGACAATAAAACCTACTAGACATAACTTGATTAAATGTGCAAAAAATGCAAATATAGAGGTAGACAGCTATAAACTAACATCAGCAGCCGGACAGAGAATGTGCAGGCTATACTGGTGTTTACAGTGACAGTTGGGTTGTTAAGTTCGTTTTGTTTAAGGAAGAACAGTTCATTGTGTACTGTACTGTATTAGTGGAAGGAAGAAGTTCAGTTCAGGGGTTTGTGTGTGTGTGGGGGTACAGTTTATGATTCAGTTCTGACTGAGGACTCTGATGGCCTGAGGGAAGAAATGTTTCCCGTTCTGGCAGTGGAGGCTCTATAACTAAGGAACTCTTGCCAGACAGGACGAGGGAGTAGAGGGTGTGTGGGTGTGTTTGTGGGTGTGTGGGGTCATCCACAGTGCTGGTGGCATTGTGGGTGCTGTGCGTGGTGTAAATGTTGATGATCTTCTCAGCTAGCTTCACTATCCCCTGTAGGGTCATAAGGACTGAAATGGACCACACCATGATGCAGTTACAGAAAATGCTCTCTATAGTCCACCTGTAGTGTGTGGTGCGGAGTTGGAGTCTCCACCTGAAGGAGAGATGCTGCTGGCACATCTTGGTGCCCATGTGAGGTTCTCATGTGAGGAGTTGTTAACGTTCAGGTGAGCTTGACCCTGTAATGCTCTAGTGACGTCAACACCTATAGCTTCTGTTTTGTCCACATTGAGACAGGTTGTTGTCTCTAAATCAGTTCATTAGCGGTCACACCTCCTCTCTGTGGGCACACCTCCTCTCATTGTGCCCACTGATCAAACCCACCACGGTTGTGTCATCAGCACTTCTGAGGACTGCACTGCCTCATTCATACCAAATAGATCCTCTGTGATTTGAATCTGAATGTTTCGCAGAGGCGCCCCAGATGGAGTAAATTTTCCCTTATTAATTTCAAATGTAAAGATTAATTGTCCCAGAAATGAGCATGTTATGAAGCCACATACCTCACCTGGCACATGGTACATTTGCTTTAAAGTTTTGAAAATGTCCCTTTGTGCACTGAGCAAATTAGCATCTAAACAGGGCTGCACTAAAGGTTGTTTGCCTTTAGTCAAACAGGGTTACTATGGAAACAGTAATCTGGTCATGTACTGATAAGTCTTGCTAAACAATAGCGGGACATATATTTATGGATGAGGGCCTCTCCACTGAAGAGCCTATTAAGAGAGATGAAAAACAAGCCCATGAAAGCCTAACCTTGACTATCAGAGATTATTGTGCATGCTCCACCCTTCCCCCAGAACACATCCTTCTCACAAAGGCACACTTAAATATTCATTAAAAAACACGCTTCCACACTATTATTCTGCTAATGCTGTTGAGCGCTCTACATCAGTGCATGAATTACTCATTTCTTTTTGTAGATCTGGGATCTGAGCACTTCTTCACACCACCGGTTCCCACATCTTCTATCACTTTTGGTTTCTATGACAAATGGATGAAACACCTTTTCATTTCCAAGATGCGAAAGGTCTGGATGCTTAACTGAGTTAAACAGATTCATTTTTCCACAGAGGGCTGGATTAAATGACCCAGCAAGTGCAATGATCCTGTTATCTCCTGCGAATTAAAACCAACAGGCTGATGGATGTTTTAACTCGTCCAGACATACAGAGCCTGCAAGACCAGCTAAGCCTGGAATTGCTTTCTTGGCTGCATGAAAACACTGTGCCTTAATCTTACTCAACACATCCAAAAGGGTGGTGGGGGTTTGCAGGATTTGAGCAATCAGTGCCTATGGATGACGCACTATGTGTACTTCGTCTTTCTGAAGAGCAATTTCTAAACCTCAAATTGCGATGAGATTGAATTTTTGGGAGAGAAAAGCTTGCCAGAATGAGCTGTAATTGTGCTGCCAACAGCCGAGCGAGGAGAAAATGCCTGAGCTCAAGCTGGGCAGACAGCACTGGGCCTCCCGCACCTCAGCTTGTAAGAGCATGTTGCTGAAGGATGCATCCTGGCTCCACCTAGAACAGGAAGTACCATGCATGACCAGTTACAGAGTGTAAACAGTTCCCATGTACCAGAAGAACCCCTAGAAGAGGACACTGGTGATAATGAAAAACAGGATCAGGCCTTCTTAGAAAAGTATGTTTGAACAAACAAACACATTTGACTTTGGTTACACAATGGGACATAATTAGGACTGTTGCTATCAATTATACACGTAATCAAGTGATCTAAAATTATTTTTGACAATTTATTGAGGAATCACATATTTGCAAACTTAAAACGTTTAGTTTTACTTCATGTACAATTTGTAAAAGGAGTCACATTCTCTGTGACAGTACAAAGCCTTGCATCTCCATATGAAAATCCAAGCCGGCCTTGAATGATTAGAATTTTCATGGTAAACAGACCAACAGAAACGGTGCAAAATCACTTCATATTCGTTTTCCTTTCCCGAAAATGTTATATTATAGAGATACAAGATCTTATTCTAACAGAAGAGGATCGAACCGATTTTACTTTTTTTAAGTGATGAACACACATGTGATTTCCCTGATCTGATTTTAACTAATAAACATGACAGCCATACTCCACTCGTTAACTTTCACACTGACACATTGCTAAATTTGTCCAGTATCACAGCTAACAGATAAGGATGCACCTTATTTGCATCTTATTCATTTGATCATGAGTATTTAATTCAGATTTTGGTAGTTTTATCAGCCCATGATACTGATTATAGGCACTTCACCTGAAGCTCACACTTTCCTGGCTAAATGAATGCACAGATATGAAACACATGCTGGTGGATTACCCGAACAGCTGCCATTTTTGGCAAGGCATAGTAGCAGCATTAAAAAGCAGTGTGTGTGTACGTAGCTGGTGTAAATCAAACAGGAGCAAACACTGGCTGATTATGACCCTGGCCAATTTAAAGCAGGAACCTTGAGTAATAAATACTGTAGTGTTTTTTCAACTTGTGTTAAAAAATATTAAATAAGACATTCTGCCAAGCATGAATTTGGTTGTGATAAAGTTTACAGTTTAATTGTTACTGGTAAGTTATAAATTATTAATCTGCAAAAATAACACACATATCAAACCTGTGGTCTAGTTAAACCAACCTTAGCTAGTTATGTTTATATGACCCATCAAATGGCTGTGCTAATCATTGTTCCTGAGAATAATGACTCAAGGAAAGACACTTTTCCACATTAAAGTCATAGTAAAAGTCAGCCAAAGTCATCACGTTGCAGGGAACACAAACAGGATGTCTGTGTGGATAAATCATGCGTTGGGTGCAATACAGAACTTCTGCCGGCTATGAAATTCTCCCCACAACAATCACTTCCCTGACTCACCCACAGTAAAGCAGCAGGGGGTCAGCTGGGCAGCTAAATATATCTCAGAGACAAGCCAGAATAAGCAGCTGAAAAACACACACACAAAATAGTGTATTCCGTGTATGTGTATGTGTGTGTGTCTACATAGAGAGCACAGAGATCAAGAGTCAGCACAAAGACAACAGTGTGAGACTTGCTTGAGTGAGAGATGGTGAGGGGGAGGGGGAATTCCTCAACCATTCCCAAAAACGATCCCACATTTTTTAAACAACTTTCCCAGAAAGCCAGCCAATCCCCAGGGGGAGGACCTGGGTGCACATGGCCTATGCCCCACCCACTTCCCCCCCAGGCTGCACTCTCAGGCTGGCAGACAGACCTCAGCAGGGGGGAGTTAGTGATAGGGGTGCCACCAGAAACTGCCTCTTGTCTCTACTCTGGCGGTGCTGGAATGGATGTGATTTCAACATTGTTAAAACCGATGCCTTCAAAGAGCTGCAGTAAAGATTCAAAACACAAAGGCGCTACTCTGAGAGGACAGGTGCTTCAGTGCAGAATCGACGACAACAATATCAGTCCCCTTCTCACCAGGAAATACGTGTACAGACGGCATTCCAGGTGTCTTAGTCCAGTTACTTATCACAAGAAATATGCAGGCAATCAGCATGAGTCATGATGATGTAATGCTTTTACCAAATCAGAGACAAATATTTTGGTAAACAACCATCTAATCCTGTTTATATACAATACTCTCTCACACACATACACATACACAGGCGCACAAACACATGTGGAGGAACAACAAGTTCTAGGGACATACAGTTCCAAAACAGGCTTGAGTTTTAATCAACAATGCCCATGTGGTCCAAACAGTTTTAATAGAATGGTAATTAAACTAATGTTTCATTATATGCAAATCTAGCTATTCTGTTGCAATGTAACTGAATTTGCAGAATACACAAATACATTCAAATAGAACAACCACCTATGTTTTGAGTTAGAGTACAGTACACCACACAGACAAGGTGCCCTCCAATTAATCTGTGTATTTTATTCAGTGAGGATCTTAACCAAGTATCAGATGTTCACAGCATTTGTGAATATACATACATACATATAAACTAAGCTAAAGCTAAACTTTAGCTATGTCCCCTCAATAAAGCAAAAACTCCTGCTCCCATAAAATTAAACCCAAATTAAGTGGCTTGTCCTGCTTCCACCGATAATAAATAACTTTCTTCTGAAATAAATCACTGAATAAAAGTAAATTATTGTATTCAGGCCTATTTAATTTTACTGCAGAGTTTCACCAATTGCTTTTTACTCCCAGGCAATGCAAACCAAGAAGAAATTAATCTCAGAATGTTGATGGGCTTTGCAGTGGGTCAGCAGTCATTATCAATTAAATATATTGCATTTTTTAATTTATAGTTTGTCAAATATGCTGCAAAATTAGTCCCATAATCAGTCTTTACGTCAGAGCACTCGCCACAGCTCTGACCTCTGAATATCACGGTGCTCCATCATTTCTGCTGCCCTCAAAAACGCAGTTTGAATGATTGGTTGGTTGAATGGGTTCATTATTTTTAATTATTTTCTTGCCTTTTTTTCCAATGTGAATATGTGCTAATTATTAGGCAATGTTTTTCATTTTATTCCGTTAACCGAATTGCAGGATTTGGTCTGGGTAACTGCCTGCTCCTGTTGATGACACAAAAAACTAGCCCTGTACAGATAGATACTGTGATGGGTCCCGTGAGAACACAGGCTGTTACTCCATGTCATTGGATTATGAAGAAGAAAAAAAAAAAAGATCCAGTGTGGGTCGATGAGAAATGCTCATCATAAGGACACCTGAAACCTGTATACTCAGATTTCTCCACAGTAGGTATTTTATTTACTATCCAACGTGAGCAGTGAACCACACATTTCTTGTAAATATTTGTGTATAATGCTGATTATGGTAAAAAGTGGTTAAAAAAAATGCTTGTATTTAGGAAAAAACAGGCAAAATATTTATAACCACTTCATATGTGGATTCATCAACTTTGTGTGGTGTAGTTTTTAGAGCCATTAAACCCTGCAGACGTCTGGTTCTCATCACCAGCAATGTGAAGGACTCATTTAGAGTCTGATGTTTGTTTCCCCTAGTTTTATATTGGAGCTCAAATTGCTAATAATGGAAGTCTGCCACCCAAAATCATTTACAGATTAGCTCCATCGCAAAACAAAAGAATTCAAGTGATGCCAGTGTGTACAACATTTTCACAGAGTGCAATGATCCGGTCAACTCAAGATTCAGTTTGATTCAGGGCTGAGGGTCTGGCACACTAAAAAAGGAAGGAAGGAAGACTAACAATAACTGAAATATGATACAGATAACATTATTTAAAAATAAATAATGAATGGAGAAAAATTATGACTGCATCCAGTTGTGCCAGAATTTACTAATGAATCTAGACCTGGAAGGTGGTTTTGGGGGATGGTGGGGCGATGAATGAGTGGACTGTGTTAGACCGGGTTGTTGACTGGTCAAAAACAATGCCGTTCCAAATACCATAATGAACAGAATGTTTATCCTCCATTTCTAATGTAGATCAATCGACAATAAGAGTTTACAACCAGAACATTCCTTTTATGTATTTTTAATTTGAAATATACATACATACATGTATAACAATTACTTGTACTATAATAATCCTGTATGCTAATATGTTATTTGTTAGGCAGCCCTGCAAATTTAGGCAGCGATGGCTTGTTCCTTACTACTTCTTTGAATCTAGCCGATTTGAATGAAGAATGATTCTACTTCTGCAGTTTCAGAAATCAGCACCGAAAACCTCACTAGAATGCTAATGCCAGAGCTGAGAAGTTATTTCAGTCATGGTTTTTGATGGCCAAATATTTCAGGAATAGGAAGTACCAAGCATGAAAGCGGGGAGGAATTTTTATATGGTGACATCACTGCTGCAATGAACATAGAAAAACACGTCTGGCTTGTTTTGTTCACATTTTAGAAGAGGAGTGCAAGATTTTGTGTTACAGTTTACTCTCTAAAGATCAGTTCTAAAGTTCACCTACATAAAAACAGGTAACAATAACAGCATCCCAGTCTCTTACTTCACGTCAAACAGGCAACACAGCAGGCTGAGAAAACAAAGTCCAGACCACCGGGGACTCGACATGCTCATACACTGGCTATAAATACCGGGACCTCCAGCCCTGTGTTCTCTCTCTCTCTCTCTCTCTCTCAGCACAGCTGTGCCCTATGCCCCTCGCTCAAAACACCAACCCTAAAAGAACATTTGGCTGCGAACAGGAGGATAGAAGACAAAATCAAAACGCAGTTTCCCTCGTCCAGATTCACAGGAAGGGAGCAGTTCTAATCGTGCATCCTTTCAACGTGGCTACTGAAATGAATGTAATGCATGTGTGATGTGCCTGAGGCCAGGGCGAGTAAACTTGCGCTTGATGACTCTTCTGGTGGGGTGGGCCTACATTATGAGTGCCCGTCCCGAGCAGCCGCAGCACACATGCTTACTTGTTGATAACATGGTGAACAGAACACAGACAATCTAAAGTGATAGATCAGTGAAAGAACTAGTTTACATAATTCTCAACCCTGTTGTTGTCCAAGACAAATTCTGGCTTTTAAAGTTTTGAAGTGAACGGTGCAAATGATGTTAACAGGTGATATAGTATGTGGCATACGTCATCACACTCTTGTCACAAACTATATCAAGTACTTGCTTATGTGGTTTCTGATAAACTATGACATGATCTGCTAAGACATGCACAAAAATTGATACAATTACAAACAATATTCAGGCTTCCACATGAAAGTATTTTATGTAGATTGCTTTGGTTCTGTGAAGAAATATATCATCACAGTAAATATCTTTTATACCACCATCTCTAGTTCAAAAACTAGTCAGCAGTTCAAAAAACAGCTGCTTCAGGCATGATTTTAATTTCTGTATGAAAAATACTGCCTGGTCGAGTGAGGGGTCTTGCTTTCCTTCAGTATGGACACCTTTATTCAACCGTTTCAGGATTAGACGCTCTATGGTGCTTCCCATGCTGATGCAGCACTGCTTATATTGACAATAAAAATAAAAGCTGTCCCAGGCAGCACACAGAGTGCAGCATGAAAGGGCAGCCAAGGATAATAGATGGATTAAGAGATGGATAATCAGAAGATTACAAACATTATACCTGCGTATGTTAGACTACTTAGTCACAGGAAACATTGCTTTGTATTGGTTTTAATGCCAGACTGAAATATTCATTTACAGAATGGAGATACAAAAAAACTGTTGTGGCTCTGATGGTGGTAGCATCAACATGCCTTCTCAAAACAACCTCGTGCAGCAAAGTGTTTGGTGAAATCAAACTGACAGCTGATACTACCCAGACAACCTGAGTCTACCTCAGATAAACAGAGCAACACTGCTCTTTTAACACTCCCCTTGAACATTATTCTCTACCCCTGTTTCACTGAACAGCCCAGAAGGACTTTTTCACCGTATCAGTAATAGATGTTTTGTGTTTTGTACTACAACACAGACACGACCATTATTTTGGACATTCATGACTTTTACTTCTATTACTCTTCGGCTTGTTTAACTCATTTCATTTTTTTATGCGAGCCATGTGTCTACAACACAACTCAAAACAAGATAGGTCACAGAGGTCACACTAAAAGCTATGCTCTCATAAAGAAAGAGAAACTCATGGGAGTGGGAGTGTGCTTAACAAGATTACAACTGTATAAAGGGTGCCAATCGACCTGTGAAAACTCAATTAAGTAGATCACAGACTGAACAACCTGGGCAGCAAAACAACCTGGACAGTTTGGTTTTCTTCAAATACATCTTTATTGCCTGAATGTTACAGAATGCTAATTCCATCCCTCCATCCCCCTGCTATTTTTTTGCATTTATTTTATTCTTGTTGCATTAACGTTAAGCCACTTTCATAGCCATTTTGCACTACTGATCTTCTGGTACAACACACTGAATCCTCACACACAGCAACGTCAGTGTTTACTTTGTTATGATAATGCCCTGTAATTTATTGGTTATTGTCTATTTTTGTAATCCTCTATTGTCTTATTTTGTTCTTCTGTTGCCCTGAGCATGCCAATGAGAAAAGAACTTCCCTCTGTTCTTCCGTTACATCTTATTCATGTTCAGCAGTAGAATGCAGCTCAATTGTTAACTGTGTCATGCTATCCATGCTAAAAAGTTGACTTTTAAGTTTTGACAAAGTACAACAAAAGAGGAAAAGTGCATTCACCTTTTCACAAAACAGACTAGTGATCATTGTCTAATTAATTAAGACATAATCAGATGGTTATAGGAGCAAATCAATTTGTGATATTAATGAATACACTTTCAACACAGTCATTATACCAAAGACAAATCCGATCTGTCTTCTTCAAAACCAAGAGTTTGAGACAACATATTTCAAGTCAAGTAAAGTCAAGTAGGTTTTACTGTCCTTTCAACTACATACACACAGTCAAACAAAACACTGAGCCTCCAGGATCATGTTGCTACACAAGAACAGAAACAGAAGACCACAAATGCGAACAGGGTGAAAGAGAGAAAAAACACGAGAGCAACAATCCAACAGGCAACATTGAGGGTAGTCTACAATAACTACAGTCTGAATGGATGCAGTATTATGACAGATACTGTATTCTAGCAGCAGAGAGTTGTGTGCAAAAATGCAGAACAGAGATAGACAGCAATAAATATACATATAAATATAGCAGCAGCAGCAGAACTGAGAGTGGTCTCTACCTTCCTTATAT
>JBBPDC010000141.1:7515036-7535595 GCA_037974485.1 Hemigrammopetersius urotaenia
CACACACACACACACACACACACACACACACACACACACACACACACACACACACACACACACACACACAAATAGAAAGCATGTGGAGTAAACCCATTGTATTCTAGTAAGTAATCACAATGAAGCATATTATATAATATATATACTACTCTTAAAGCTAATTAACCTTGTAGCTTTGCTACGCATTGCCAACTGTACTAATGGCCAGCAGAGACACATCACACCTCCACAGAACAAGTGCTGAGTGAGAGGAGCAAACAAAAGCTTGTATTTAAGAGCACTCACAGAGTGTGAGTCATTAGAAGAGATGTTCTTTTCTCTCTCTCTCTCTCTCTCTCTCTCTCTTTCTCTCTCTTTTTGTTTTCCCTCTCTCTCTCTCTCTCTCTCTCTCTCTTTTTTTGTTTTCCCTCTCTCTCTCTCTCTCTCTCTCTTTCCCTCTTTATTTCTTGTGCCATTGCCATTCCCACTCAGTTGGGTCCTGATGCTAATATCCCGCTAAGCCCCCACTCCTCTGCTGTTGGAGGTGCGAGGCCTAATCACAGCTCAGAACAGTGTGTGAATTTGGTAAGGAGAGGTGGATTGGAGGAGGCAGACTTCAGGCTGGTTGCCAGTCCTATCTCAGAGAGCAGTAGCCGTGAACTGACTCATCCCAGCACGCTTTGCTTTTCCGGCATCCTCTCCCGCTTGCACGCAGATGGTGGGAGAGGGACAGCTAAGGGTCTAAAGAAAGAGCTGTCAGCTTTGCTCAAAAGCAATATCTTACACAAAACTTACTGTGGACCTGTTGACTGTTAGTACCATATGCTCTTAAACAGAACAGTTCTAGAAAAAACTGTATTTTGTATAAAACTTGGAGTAGGTTTTTTAAGCTTTAAGGTTACAGTTGCCTTGAAAATATTTACCCGTATTCAGCTATGAATGGACATAGCTGTCTTACTAAGTGACCTATGAATCCTTGACTGGGAGATTCAAAAGTAGCGCCAAAGCAAACAAACTAGCACTCAAAGTGGTCTCATTGTAGTTGCCTATGTAGAAGAGCCTGGTGCTGATTCTTGGCCTGGTGGCCTGTGTCCTTTCTCTATGGAACTTGCATGTTCTCCCCTTGTCTGCAGGGTTTTCCTCCTGCAGTCCAAAGACATGTACGTCAGGTGAATCAGTGACTAACCCTAAGTATGAGTGTGTTTGTCTGTGTGTCTGCCCTGTGATGCACTGGCAACCTGTCCAGAGTGTTTCTCTGCCTTTTGCCCTATGACAGCACCCGCCTCGACCCTGGTTAGCATATGTGACTTATATGATAATAAATAAATAAATGAATGAATGTTTTGCAGGTTGTCAGCAGAGGGCAGTAGAGCATTTATTTCTCTGCTGTTCAGCCATATGGAGTAATGTATTTTTTTGTGAAATTACTAAATTAGACTTTGTGTTTTGATCCATTAAATACCCAGGACAAAATGATTTCAAGGGAGAAAGAGTCTTTGTATCCGCACACACATTGTCAAGGTCTAAAGAACTGGGTCAGATGCTCTATGAAAGGAGACGAGTGTGTGTGTGTGAGAGAGAGTGTATATGTGAGACAGCCTTTTCCTGGCCATTGTCAGTTTTCTCTAATAGGTTCAAAAAGTTTGAAACATCCCCTAAAATCAGAACTGCACTTTGTGACCATATCCTATTCATGACACAGGCAGGGAGCTGATTCAAATGTTCAATGTTAAAAATAAGCATTCTTTGGACGGGTGGCATAGGAGAATCAATTTTGCTTCCCTAAAGAACATTTAAATGGATGGCTGTTTAAAGTGGGCCTACCCTTTGTATAAATGTGCAAACGTGAAGCCCATTTTTAAATTATAATGAGAAGGTTCTATTTGAGGTTTAGATTTTTTCCTGCATAGATACTGTAGAGTACTCATATCTGTTCCTTATATAGAACCGTTAAAAAATGTTCTATAAAAAGCCACAAATAACAGGTTTTCCATCACAGAGAAGAACCATTCAAGTAGCATATAACCATGTTTAAATATGAACAAAGAGTTCAAAGGTTCATAGTTCTATATCTTTATTAAGGGACCCGTGATGATCCTTAGGGTGGAAAGCGTATTTCGAAGCCTAGAATCATTTAGGAGATTCATTTTACAGATAGTATTCTGGTCTCCACCAGCCAAGTGTGCAATATACCTTCATGCTGCAGGAATTCCGTGCTGAAACAGAGGCTCACTCCATCATACTGACAGCAGCTCAGTGCGTGTGATACGAGTGTTTGAGGATTTGTCTTCATGTTGGAACCCTGGATGTTATGATCTGTGTATTAAATTCCTTGACAGTGGTCTGACAATTACAGCATCACGAAAGATCTCTGGCTGTAAAGATAAAAGATAGATATGACACAGGAGCTCCCTGTTACACACACTCTATCACACACACACATTTTACTAGGAGAGAGAGTTTACCGATTGGAGAAGCAGCTGCTTCCTGACAACATACATTAGAATGGGCATGGTTATGGTAGATGGGGGGGGGCACAGAATAAAAAGCTTTATTTCTAGCGTAATGAACCCCTTTTAATAGACGGATGCCAAACATCTGCATCTAATTCACTGCCCATCCTAAAAGGACGGAAGTGTATAGCCGTTTCTAGCTGTGCTAATCCTGTCTCCCGTTCTGATACTGAGACAGTGAGGGTTCCAACTCTGCCAAAGCCACTTCACATACTCACAGTGTGCAAGAGGCCCTGTGATGACATCCCACCACAGTGTGAAATGTTTCACTGGTAAAGAGATGCTGATGTGTGGATATATGGCATGTTTTAACCTTGTGCATTTGATCACAGAAACAGCCATAGAGCAACCCTTCAACACAATGATTGATTCATACCGGTTCAAATGTGTACATCAATTCCTTCCACATGAATAAAACACAGTGCCAGACAAGACTGTGTTTATGCAATGTAATGTAGTCATGTGGAAATTATGCACATATTTGTGAAGAGCATATTCAGTGCATCGGTTTGTTTCAGTGCTAGAAATCCCACTATATACATATAAATATATAAATACATATATATATATATATATATATATATGCTTGGAATAAATTGCCTGTTTGACAAAAGCTGTTCTGTCATTTCCTTCCTTCCTTCTCTCCTGCTGTCAGTAATTAGCCCTGCTTCCTATGACAGGTAAGTGTACATTTCACAAAGTACCTGTGACTTAGCACTCAAGAGATGTGCCTAAAACACAGTCAACTGCAATGTCTGTACGACATGTGCCGTTTTCTAATTTAGCTCCTCATGAATATTCTTTCATATTTCAGAAGCCCCATACTCTGAAAAGTAACTTTCGGTTCTAGGAAGAGCCTTTAATATTCCCTGCATATTTTCATGTTTTCTTTTATTACATTATTCAAAACATCGGATCCAAGCAATATTAACTAATTAACAACTTTCTGTGGTTGAGGCGAGTATGTAAGTGCAGAGAAAAAAATGTGCAGTAAGAGTCTCCAGTACTGACTCTGAACTCCTGAACCATTGGTCCAGACCTTTTTCTTCATGCTCACCTCATTCATTACCTTTTCTACAAAACTAGTTCTTTAAAAAAACATCCACAAATGCTCTTTATCATTGTTTTGTCTGGACCTACAGACTGACAGGTGCATCAAGCCATGGTCCAGACCAAAGGGCTGGGGGGCCTCTTAGAATAACAGTTTTATTATAATTTACAGTTTAATGATGAATTATCATTGCTGTACAAAAATGGCCATTCAGTTATCCATGTGTAAAGCTTTGTTCCCACAACATGACAAATTCAACAGCTCTCTGTGGACCTTGACTGTAATATTTGTCATCTAGATTGGTGGATGAAGCTAAATTGTAACTTGGTCACCACAGACTGTCCTGGGGGGCTGAAGTGAGTGCTGGAGCACACCTTTGAGGTGTTGCAACACCAGAGCAACGTGAGCTACATACTTGCTTCCCTAAGATGAATAGAACTTAAGAGCTATTCCTCACTCTGAAACCGCTTTCAAGAGTTTGACTGATATGCAAAACTAGCAGCTGCATACTAAGTGCAGTCATTACAATAAAAGGCAAATTATTTATGACATTAAATAGACGCCGAAAAACAAGACCATTTTTTAGACACAGGCAATTTATGACCGTGATATAGACTGTTGTTTCTGCAAGTATAACAAGCTTGTCAGACCAGTGCAATATAACCTGAGAAATATTGTTTGCAGGCAGGAGCTGGGAGATATATGGCCGGGGAAAGTAAATTTACACAGAGCAGAAAATGGGAGAAAAACAAATAGACATCTGCGGCGAGGTAAAATACTGCACAGACGGGAGCAGTGTTCAAAATAAGGGCTAAAAAATCACTCAAAATATAAATCAGGACCACTGCTAGGTCTTAGACAGATGGGGGAATGGTTGACTATGCTGTCACTGGGTGACAGGAGCGCTGTTTTGAAATGTAGTGGTAGTGTCGCCACCTCATTAAAGCAACCCAAGACACCCAACAAGGCAAAACGTAGGCATTTTTTATGGGGTCTGAATTTCAAAGTCAAAACAAACCTATGACTGATGATGGCTGACCAAAGGCAAGACCAGGCCTTGATCTTCAGCACCGCTGGCAGTTTGTTGTGAAAGTAAAATCCAATATGGGCCAGCCCTCAAGGTATAGTGTGGCATGACACTAGTCTACAGAGATGTCCTGCCCTTTATCCAGAAAACGACATTTGTAGAATACATTTACATATGTACATAGTTACTGTGTCATGGACCATGCAATTTTTATAAGCTGGGCCAAGTATTGCAAGCCAGACTCTTGCCTACGGCTGAAAAGTCTGGCAGTCACTGCCTTATGTGTGAGGCAGGTGATTTTAAAATGGTTCCGTAACAACAACAGATCCTCATGAAGCAAAGTGGTATATACTGAATTATATTTGAGTATAGCATCCCTCAAAATATCACATTCCCACAGTAACATAAATGAAACCATAGGTTATTCAGTAACAAAGGGCTTATAAGAAAGTTGTAAATATGCTCCAAGTGTACATTTTAATTCACTATTTAATGTATAAGCCCTGACTTATAAGTAGGCTATTTACTGTTGTTTGAGTTGGTTTCATTACTTTTTCTTTTACACACTGAATTTAGCTTAAGTATGGATTTTTGATCATTATACTATTAAATGTTTAAACACTTCATGTAGGCAAAATTTTATGCCATGTTGCACTCACGCCACCAGCAGCTCCTGCCATGGAGAGATGTTTCCTTTAATACAGGTGCATAAAAAGGTGGGTATCTTCCATCAGCCGTAATGGTAATACTTCACAAGCAGATGGAAGCTTATATAATGTAAGCATCAGTCAAACTTCATAGGTGTGTCAACTTTGCATCTCCAGTTCAGCTGTCCTACATGTTTTTGCACTTTGGGGGGAAGCTGGAGCTCCTGGTGGAACGGACACAGGCACAGATACAGGGAGAACATGCAACTCCACACAAAAAGGAACCTGTTCACCCTGGTCAGGGAATAAACCCAGGACATTCTGGCGGTGATGTGACAGCCCTTAATTACTTTTCATGGCCTCATCATAAAGATGTAGATGTAAAGTAAAGAGTATGTTAACATGATGAACATGTTAACAAAAGCCCAAACATACACTACCAGTCAAAAGTTTGGACACGCCTTCTCATTCAATGGTTCGTCTTTGTTTTTATTATTTTCTACATTGTAGATTAACACTGAAAACAAACAAAATGATGAAGGAACACATGGAATTATGCAGTAAAAAAAAAGTTGAACAAAAGTGTCACGGTGGAAGTGTGACAAAAAGAGAATATGTTTTGTAACAGGGCAATGATGGACTGTTGTTTTTTTTACTTAGTTAAGTGGTTCTAAACTCTTGACGAAGAACACCTGTTAATTAAATACCTTTCCAGGTCGATACCTCATGAATCTGACTGAAAATATGCCAAGAGTTTGCAAAGCTGTCATTAGAGCAATAGGCAATCTTTTCAATATTAATCTACAATGTAGGCAATAATAAAAACAAAGGAAATCGTTGAATGAGAAGGTGTGTGCAAACTTTTGACAGGCAGTGTATATATGAAATAGATTTCTTGTTTACAGTTTGATTCTATTAAAATTCCTTGGCCCCCCAAAAAAGTCTTAGATTTTAGCTGCCATCGGTACTGTCTTTGAAAGTAATGGCCATTCATACCCGCCTACTGAGGGCATTCTCTACTAAACTGGTCTCCCTATCATTAATACCCTCCCACAGACCTCTGCTGGATCTCCTTTGGGTCTACAAGCCCTAAATAGCTGGTGGATCGAAGTCACTGTGATTCGTATTACATGCCGAAAGAGCCCGAAGTCCTCTAGCGCATCAGAGCTACCCACCAATGCCCTCTAAGTGCAGCCAAAGACTCAGCTCAGATATCGTCTCTGGAAGAGCACGATTGACTGGCATACTACCTAATAAACTATGGGGTGGTTTTTTTGGTTTGTTTGAGAAATAAAACAGCCAGAGGCACAGTTTCAGAACATTCTGGATGGATCCAATACAAAGGATGACTCAACGCATTATGGTGCAAATGAGAAGAGGGTCAGTAAGTGCAGCATCATTCTGAGGGTGTGGGGAGGGCGCTTTATGTCCAGAAAATGTTTAATATTTGGACAGAATAACACAGAAGGACAGAAGAATTTCGATGTCAACAACAAAATTCCAAAAGATGTTTTTTCTTTCTAACAAAAACAACATTTTGGCTAAGTCTAGTTTTATGAATGCTTTGCTATGTCTTATTTACAAAGCATAATTATTTATTTTCAATTTCTTGAATACAATTAATAAATAATTAAATATTTTTTTTATTTATTCAGTTTATGTTCTGTATTGAGTTCTGACTTTTGTTTCAATGTGTTTTTCAAACTTGACCAAAACACAGCCCAGTATGGGATTTGTCCTACAAAAAACTTATATACTCCTCAAAAACATCAGTTTTAATAATTTTTATTATTTATTAATAATAAATGAATAATAATTATTCAATAAATAATAAATAAATGTTTAAGCTCATAGACACAAATATAGACACAGTAAAAGGTTTCTTGCTTTTAGCTGAACTTTTTCTACAGGTATGCTGATTCTGAACCTAACACTGTTGATAGTAAATTATTGATAATCTAGTGATTTATTCTAGACCGCAGCTCATTTATGTACATCTATAATCCTCAACAAATACCAATCTTTGAAAAATAAGGTGGATGAGATCTGAACGTACCCAAGGCGTTCTGAATTCCATGAAGCATCTTAATCATGTTTCACTGAGAGCTGGCTTCAATCCAATTTGTCTGAATTTGTTTTTGAAATGCAAAGACGGTGTCTATATAAAAGGTGTCACCACAAGAGACACCAGGTGTTGATATACAGCTCACTGTTGAGAAGCATTGATTGACATTAAGACCTTTTTATCCACAGTGACAATTTTATTTGTGTTCTGTTGTGTGCAAGGTATCTTTCTCCCAGGGGCACAGCTTGCCGCATGGGTATTTAGACTGCAAAAGAGTCCCCTAGATGCACTAGATATAGTTTTAGGAGACTGAAATGATTATAACCTGGATAGTAGACTGCTGTGCTTTTGTCAGTATGACAAACAAGATAAGGAACAAGATAAAGCTTGATAAATGTTTCATGAATACTAAAATCCTTATGAATCCAGAGTTAGACCTCCTATTGCCATTTCTGCCTTAACTCCAATTTAAGTTCTATACCAGTGAAAAGACAAATTAGAAGCTCAAAGTGTTATAATGTTAGCTAACACACATAAGATGACACAAATGCCAGAGTCACAAAGCATGTTTTGACTTGACTGATTGAAAAATGTTACATTATAATAGTTCCCTAGAAAAAATGACTGTTGTCGCTACTGATTATATTGATTTCCACTAAAAGGATAACGATGTGCCCAAATATTAAATTGTATCTAAAGACAGTAAAATTATTATGAATCTAAGAAAAATGCCATTTAGAAAAATAGTCTCTGTTAAATGTAAACAGCCAGAGAATGATTTCAAAAAGAAACTCAGGGAAGTCAAAGAGGTACATAGTTAACACTTAATGTAAGAAATCCCAAAAGACACTGGGACAATATGAAGAGAATGACGAGCAAAAATGACTGGAAGCAATGAATTTCTGTAAGCAAATGATTTAAATTATTTCCTCTGTTGTTTTGACTCTTGCTAGTCCTGAAAAATGTATAGATCTAATTAAAGCCATTATACCCGCTGAGGCTTGAAGAACTGTCATTACTGGGGACAAAGTCAGGTGTTCTTTCCGGGGTAACAAATTTTAAAAAAGCTTTAGGCCCTGACTTTTTCAAAGGAATTAGTCCCTGTGAGGCAATCGATATTTCAGCAGTCAGCTGACACCCATACCATCCCACTAGTGTGGAAGACAATAAGCCTGTTCCAAAGAAAAAATGTGCAGAAGGGTATGATGATTTTCAGACAATGTCACTCAATTCTGTTATCATGCAATCATTAGAAAATATTATGGTTGAACATCTTCATAAAGCAAAATGTAACAAATAAGATCCTTTCCAATTTGCATGTAGGTACGGCTGCAGTACACTAGATTCAGCTGTCACATTCTATTCCAAGCACACTTAAAACATATGCTAGAGCTCTTTTTTCTTGATTGTAATATTTTTAAAAATTCAATAAAATCCAACTAAATTTGCCAACATTGTTTAATTACATATTAATTTAATGACACATTTCCCTTAATGATCATGACCAGTTTAAGAGTATCTCAAAGCTGCATCAGCTCACCTATGTTATTTATATTGTAGACTGTATCGCTAGCCTGCCCAATCAGTTTCTTTTAAAATACTTAAATGATTCCACCTTATTGACTGACTGTGATCTCAGATTGTACCAAAGTAAAGTGGACTGGCTTGCTGAATGGTGTAACCCATAGAGACTCCTAAATTATGCAACTAACTAAGCATTCAGACAATGATGAGGAAACAGCAAACTCAATCCCTGGAGATGCCACAGCCATTTGTGACCAGGAGTCCAACTGAGCATTATTGACATTGCCGTCTCTGGGGGAAATAGGATAGGCCTTCCTTTCCCCCATCACTCAGTGTGATGCTAGCCAGCACAGGTGTCTGTTAGTTGATGTAACCAACATAACTGAATTGGCAGGTTTTGTTTTCCAGGTGTATTCAGCTGTCAGTGATGTTGTGTTAGCATGTGTCTGAGTCACATGCAGTGACATTCATGTGACTCAGAAAAAGCTATTCTTCAGCTCTGAGCACTAGTAGTATTGAGTCTTAGCTAGTAGGTGGAATTGGACAACTGGGGAGAAAGCTGGGAGTGGAGAGCATCTGTAAATTATCTTTCTGAACTTACAAATGAAGTGTGATGACAAGTGTGAGACATTTTATTATCCAAAAAAGAGCTCTTATGGCACAATACGTTTGGTTAAGAAGTGTGGTACCTTAAACTTTTCAGCAAAACAAACTTGGCCAGAATTTAAAAAATGCAGTGTAGCAAATGTGAATTGCTTTATACACTGACTGAAGAAAATTGCATTAAGGTATGAATTTGACATTGTGACAGTTTCATGACCCTGTTCGTAGCACATAATGCTCTACTATTTTAAAGGAAGGAACTGCCAGTATTGATATAAAGTTCAAAGCTTTGAGATTTCATCTTTTTTTTTTATTCTGCCACAATAAAAGGCGTGACTCGTGCCTGTGACTGAATGACAGCCATGATTTTATTCATGCTAATACTTTCTCTCATGCCCTTTTGCAAATATTATATAATGTATATAAATATAATACATCATGTGTTTCTTATTGTCTGTGGGAATTGCAGCCCCTAAGAGTTTCAGCTGAATTTTTAATCAAAAATAAGTTCCAGTTTTAGAATGCCATCTTACACTGTGGAACATGCCATTTGTCTTTAGTCTCAGGTTGGCTGAACTGAGCGCCAGTGGAAGCCTCTGCTGCTCCTGTGAGTCATTATTTGTCTGGGATGGGTGCCAGCACCCTGTCCTGTGTGTCAGCACCATACCCTGTCTGTCCGCAACTCTCAAACACCCATACACACACAAGTGCTCTCCCACAGCCCCTGGAGCTTCTCCTTGTCTCTCGCTGCTTTTGTTCTAATGCAATGCAGATGTGCTGCCACCAGGGAAAAGCTCCGCTTAGGTGTGATTGACAGAAGTGAGAGTGCACCTGCAGGTGCCATTCTTTTAAAGACTGAAGAAAGACGATTGATGGAAAAAGTCATTGCTCCAAATAGATTTCTCCAAACAAATATGCATGAACGTGAGGGAAGCGAGTGTAAATATTCATTAAGATTGACCTGTTCCGCTTTCCTAAGCTCATTGTTTCAAAATCTTTAGTATAAAAGGTTTTATCTGGCAAATCCCCATGCTGCTGGCCAACTCTGATTACAGTGAGCAGTGAGTCTGTGAATTTATTCATACATTTCTTTCATCTTTCATCTTCATCTGAAGCAGGGCTGAGCTGCGTTGTAATGACATTCAAATGACTACTCAGTTGTGTGTTATTAAGACTGGAACCTGATGAAGCAATATTTTATTCCAGTAGAAGACACATATGAAATGGATGTGAAAATGAAGTGGCCTTTGACTTTCATTTCAAAGAGCAGACCAATAAAGCTGAGTTATGATTTTATTATACAGAACCTATAATGCAGACCACAACTAAATCACAAAATGTAGAACAGTGACAACAGCAATTAGAGATGGGAAACATGATCATGTGAAGTTATGGCATGTATTTCATAGTTGCACTGAAAGAAATCTGGTCTGACAGAAACACAGCAAAAAGACATAGATAGATAGACAGATAGACAGACAGACAGACAGACAGACAGACAGACAGACAGACAGACAGACAGACAGGTATGTAGGTAGGTAGGTATGTACATAGATATTAACAGATGGACAGAGAAAACATAACATCTCAGTCTCACACAGACACCAAAAAATGTTCCTTCATCCCAGACGTGTGGCTTTTTTCCCCCTTCTGATCCAGTTTCACTGTAAAAGTAGGACTGGTCATCCTTCTCCTTGGACAAAATAATAGATGGTAATAGCTACATAACACAGAGATCAGGTCAAGGCAAGGAGGCCATCACCATGAGCATCCATCAGAATGCAGGGGAAGAGTCCAAAGGAGAAATCACGATCATTTCACAAAACTTGTACTGAAGGGCAGAAAAAATAACCTGCTTTAGTTAAGAAGTAAACACAGTTGAAATACATAGACAAGACACTTTATTTTGATAGTCTCTTATTGCTTATTCTCAAATGTTCTTTCTTTTTAACAGTGTTGTTACTCACAAAAAGTGATTTGTTGCAAGGGTAACTTTAATGGAATTACTTTTCTGATAACTGAAAAAATAATCTCACTTCTAGGTTACTCCCAATAGTCCTTTTGGTATTTTTACTTAGAGGCCATTGTAAAGCTCATTTAAATGACTTGTCACTGTCCCTGCTTGCATTTGCTCTGAACATTCAATCAATTATGCTAATAGTTTTGCATGACAAACCAATAAACTAGCCAATACAAACTGTTCAAAAGCAGCATCTGCTCAGTTTTAGTGAGGTGGGTTCTCTCACTTCTACCACATAAAGATCTTTATCCATCAGTTTCATGGTGTGATGAGTATGTGGTCCAAACGATTTAACATATCGCTTCCCGTACTCACAATAGAATCAGGTAGTAAGCTTACACTGGCAGTGTGTGCACAAAAGATTCTGCAACTGTAATGTAATTGCAAAAATGTAAATGTCTGTTACACTACATTAAAATAATGTACTTCTGTACTATGTAATGCTTGACACTGTTACTATTTGACAAAAGGCTATAATTCAGAGTTAAGTTTAGAGTTGTTGACCAAATTTGAGGGCAGCATAACATATATCCTCCTTGGTGAAGGCTATTCCACAATGCTAATCAAGAGCCAAGAGTTACATCACTTCAGTATGAAACATGGAGTGGCTGTTTCTGCAGAGGAATATGTTTACAAATGTAAATTACATTTACGGCATTTAGGTGACTTACTTTTTCTACTTATTTTATTTGCTGGTTTTGTTGACTGTCACATTTTTACCATACTTTGATGTGTTCCATTCTGGAGACAGCCGCCTAATTAGCCACGTCCTTCAAATGTACCTCTATTTGTCAGGCAGCACGTTATCTGAAAAGGAACCATCCTTACAACATTCAGAACCGCCATACATCTTAACTTTGTGTTGTTCGAATAAAACTTGATTTAAAGGTGGATTAGCTCAGTCAAAAGGCATGAGAATGCCTCCTCTCATGCCTTTTTACTCATCTGGACAACAGTTACCATCATTAACATCATTAAAGTGCTTGGAATCTGGAATTATGGAATTATGTCACAAATACTATTGTTACTAAATCCAGCACCAAACTGTATTTCTTGAGTTGGTTAAGAAGAGCTGCGGTGGCCACCTAGGGCCTGCCCAGGTGTTCACATTGGAGTATGCCTGCCCAGAATGGCATGGAAACCTTGACACAGTCTGTGTCAGACCAGACTAAGGGCTCTATTTTGAGAAGTTAATGCAAAAAATAAATAGAAATAGAAATCTTTATTGTCATTGTCAGAGTGGCGGGCGCGAGCCCACGACTCTGAACTCCCTCCGAGCACAGACCAGGCAAAACAACGAAGATCCATGCTCGAATACGTTTATTTAAAGAAAACAAAGAACAGAAATAGGCTCGCGTGCCTCTAGATTACAAGAATGTGAGAAAACGAGGAACAGGAACGGGGAACAGGATATAAAACGAGGTGATGGACACATGAGGACTGAACAACAGAAACAGGTTTAATTACAAAACATAATGGGGGTGTAAACACAAGGCAGCTGGGAAACTAAAGAGCACATAAACAGAAACAGCTGACAACAGAAAACATGTGACACATGGAAGAACAGACAAGCACATCAAAATAAAAGTACCCAAAACACAGAACAGAAACATGACAAAAAAGAACAGAAAAGCAGTGGACCACAATGGCCGCTGACCGAACTGTGACAGTCATTGTGCTTTAAGAACAATGAAATTGTCAATGCAAGTAAAAGAGAGCATAAAGTTTAAGAACAATTTTTAAGAGAAATTAAATAAAAATATAGTATATATTTTGTGAATTACAAAACAAGAAAACTACTGTATATAAAAAAAGCAAGAAAAAGTGAACAGCATTCACAGTTGACCATGAATGTTAAACGAATTGCACAGTAGTAAAAAATGATTGCATTTATTACAAATCATTTATTAATTTGTGGCTAGAGGGGTAGAATGGAGAATAAAGATTTATACAGTAGCCTGGCTATGCCACCTAAGGGATTTCACACAAAGGAGTAGGAAACAAACCCAGATTGAATTTACGGTCACTCAGGTTCAAATTCACACCGAGATAAGATCTCCACAGAAATTGTACAATATTTATTTTCTTTGCATCAAATACAACACCTAAAAATCAACAAATAGCCTGAGCTAACTGTTGGATTAATTTACAGATAAAGCAAGAAAAGAAAAGAAAAAAACACCACCACTACACACTACACATGATCACACTCACTCCACACAAACACACATGATTTGCTGTAATTTATTACCAATGACTCAGGGAACAATAGCAATAATAATAGCAACAATAATCATAATAAACACATATGGATTCGTTACCATCAAGTAACCAATCAACAAGTCAGACAGGCCACACTGTGGCATAGATATATTGGTCAGAGTCAGCTACCACTGTTTCTTCAAAAACGCTCAGCATATGATTATTATATGCTAATTGTATCAACTATCATGCAATAAATAACTAGCTTCGTCACAAAAACTGTACTTGCGGGAAAAACTAAACAGATTTGAAATCAGCATGAAAAGCACTACAAAACCCACATAAACTTAACTGTAATGATTTTGACCTGTTGAACTCTGTAATCAAATGAAATATAATAAAATAGCAAAAACCACCAAAGAAACAAACTTCTTGCACTAGTCTTACATAAAGATTTAGCACTGAGTACTCTCTTTTGGTGCTCACACTGCCCTGAAACTTGAATGCATCCTCATATTGTTAGTTACTTTGGATAAAAGCGTCTGCCAAATGAATGTAACGTAATGTAACGGCAAAAAACATCAGTGCACTTCAAATGTGTACCTGTGTCCGTAAGGAGTGCTGTACACCCAAACGATTCTAAAATACGCCACTTATGGTTTAATACATCCCCACTTCAGACATGGTTTCTGTTGATGAAAAATGCTGCCATTTCACTGCCTTAAAATAGCAACGCACTGACAATGCACCCAGCCACACCTCATTTAAAACGCACCACTCCTACAAGCGGCAAATGCATGCAACATCATTTGTTATTTTGAAAACGTGAGCGCATGGCGTGGAAATGAAGAATTCGCTGGTGTGAAACTAGCAAAACCACTTTGTGCCGTGCCGTCTGCCAGTGCAAAATAGAGCTCCGAGACTGTCCATAAACATGCATTTCATTATCATTAACAAGGCATATTCTACACACCAAGAAACCGTCCATACTCTCTCATTAGATACTCTCCAAGAGAGGAGAAACACATAGTGCAGATCCAAACATCAAGTTTGCAGATGTTTACTGTGTCTTTTATTTCTGTTAAACTGCAATGAGTGAGTGGGAAATAAAAAATCTAATTTTAGCTAAAAAATGAGTATGGCTCCGGACAAAGCAGAATACCAAAGTGTTTATCAGGGTTGTCCAGTACTTGAGTTGAGGGTGGATGAGAAGGGATGGCATCCCCCTGAAATAAAAACTCATCTCCCTTCTAAAACGAACATCCCCTGTTCCATACCTTGTTCTATTGTACTATCATTTCAACATTCCGGGGGCTTTGGGCATAGGACTATTGAGTAAAATACTGTGAGTGAGAGGGCACGCACTAATAACTTTTTTTTTTAATTGACGTCAGTAAGCGGCATAGCAGGTGACAGTGTTGTTGTGATTTTAACATCATGGCCGAGCAGCATGGATATCTGATGGACTTAGGATTTAAATGGGCAAAAAGTAACATTTTAGGTAAATCAAGAGAAATATCAGTCATTATGTTTTGCGTATACAACACAGTTGGTCCCCCACTGTCTGCACAAAATATGTCGATAAAAGCTAAAAATATAAACGATAAAATCCACCATCCCCTCTGATTTGCCCCCAGGGTTGTAAGAAGGAATTAGCGTGTAAAGAGGGCTGAAGACTTTTCACAAAACCTTCCCTTTCACTTAAGGAAACAAGTAAAGTTAAGCAGTGAACAGTTATGGACACTCATAGTATGGTTCTGTTGAACTGAGTACAAACGGCGCTACCAGAGAAATATTACTAAACGGGCTCCAGTTGCTACTCGCTAACAAGCAGCGCCGTGTAGCTCCGCCTGGGTCCTAATGCCCGCCTGCTACTTTTACAGTTGGCTAAAGTAACTTATCTTATGTATCACAAAGAAAGCAGTGAAAACACTGGCAAAGTTGAAGAATTAACAATGCAGCCTCAGCTTCTGCCATTATTGACAGATGCTGTTTCTAGACAAAGGTATGTATGTGACTAAACTCAGTCACATCCATACCTTTGTTCTGATTAACTGAATAATCACTCAAAGCTGCTATGTGATCTCTTGAATACAGAGAATGAGACATACTTCATTTCGAGGGAGAAAAAGAAGGGGTTGGGTTAAATATTCTGTACACGTATTCCATATTTTTTCACAATGGATGTTCTACGCTCAAAGAACAGCTTGCATGTACAAGGAAATGGGTTTCAAAACCTGTTAATTTGCTTTGCAATCCAGATTGCCCATCGCGTAATAGTCTTTAATTACAGTGCACTGAAATTAAAGGAAAGAAAAAACCTTCCCTTATATAGCAATCTTGTTTACTCAACAATCCAGTAGTGGTAAATACACTCTAAATACTACATCACATATTCATATTTATTTGAGAAAATAATTTGAATGTCCCGACATGTCTCCAGCTATTCACTGATTGTCTCCAGCCATTCACTGATAGTGTTTTTGAGTGTAGATGGTGGAATTATGATTCTATACTTTACAAGACACTGTTACTAATTACTTTGGCTTGTGCTGAATTTAGGGACAAAGGAGAATACCAAAGTGTTTATAAAGTCAAGTCCGAGCAAGAGAGACATCTGATGTAAGGGGCTTTTACTGCTGGTTAAAGTAACTCATCTTATGCATCACAAAGAAAGCAGAGATAATACTGGCAAAGTTGCAGAATTTACAATGCTGCCTCAGCTTCTACCACTTTTGATTGATGCTGTTTCTTGACAAGCAGAAGCATGTATTCAGACTGCAGTTCAAAACACTGCTCGAAATGGTTGTGCATGACAAAAAAGTTTTCCACAAGTTATGTAATGTCCTTTTTGTTCCAAAATAGGTGGCAGCATTCATAGTTCTCTCTACTTAATAAGAATAGTATGTGTAAAGGCAAAATCAACTGTTTCTTCTGTTTAACGATATTCTTCGTTTTTTCTTTCAGCATAAAAGGATTCTAAATAAGAGCTCATCACATGATGAATCCGTCCCATGGAGGCATGATAATGAGCACTCGCAAATCAGTCTTAAGCTGTCTTGATACACAGCAGTATTACATTTCTGAGTCAGGGTTTTAGAGGCATTCAGATGGTATATCTCCTCAAACAGTGTCTAAAACTACAACTCATGCATCACTCTCAACTCCAAGATCCCTTCCTGAATGGGAAGCAGGTCCAAATCCAATCCACTCTCTGGATGCTGAGAGACTCCACTGCTCTTTGTGCAGTAGGATGACTCCGATTTCTGTTGTAATGATAGAGGCTGAATCATTACATCCACAGAGCATCAGTAAGTGTCTCAAATCAGCACTGTGTAAGAGCAGCTCCTCGCAGCTTGGCATCAAAACCTCTTTTTGAGTCGCTTTTGGAACAGCACGAGACAATACCTTCTTTACTCTCCTAATGGTCTCTCTGCGCAGAAATACAGGGGTGGGGGGTGGGAACACTCTGCTGGATGCTGGGAAACAAGCAGTTGCTAAGGAAATTTAGGTCAGTCTGACAGACTGGCTTTGAAATGATCACATGCCCGTGCTGTAGTTTTTAGAACGTGCCCTTTAGAGTTGGTGCTAATGGAATTTTTCTCTTTGCAAAATAAGAGGAAACTGTAATTTTAAGGGATATCTGATATGCTGGCCAACAGCAGTAACAGACGGATGTGGTGCTACTCCCTTAAAAATAAATGTTCCTAAACGGTTCTTGGCTTTCATATAGCATTGCTACTAAAAATGCTTACATGCATGTATGTCATACACTAATGTTTAGTAGCTGTTACAAAAATAATGGATACACAGGCAAGACAATGCAGGGTGCCACACCTATCCTTAGGTTCAACTGTTACTTTCCCATAATTTCCAATGTGTCATCAATATCTCAAAAACAATCTGAGCACCTCTTGACTTTGATCTTTGAATCATTTTGTTAGCACACTACTCTGCTAGTCCTGGCTGCTTTGTCATAATGTTATAAGGTTTTTTTTTATAAACATGATTAAAAAGGAAGTGCTTTGAACATATTCTTCACTGCTGTCCACAAATCATTCAGGGTGACTGGATTCTTCTTCTCCAATCATTGCCAATGTCAATGTAGCCACAAAAATATCAGTGGGTTTAAAATGCTACCTGTATTTCACTTAATCAATTGTATGATGCATTGTCTTGTTTGAATAGCCATTATTTGCTATGATTTTCCTCCTCTGTTCAGTGAACACACAGGATAACACATCCAAAACAGTTGCTAAGCATCAGTGTATGACATACAGGCAAGTGAGCAGTTATTTTTGACTGCTCATGTATTGTGGCCTCACAGTAGCCCATTGTTTGGTCAGACCCTCATATGGCTGCCTCAGCTGAATGTGGATGAAGTAGTTTCAGTTTGAACCTAGGCCCTGAAATACATTTCAAAACGGACTTGCATGAACATGGCCTTCTTGCTCATGGCCATTCAGACTAGGTTTCAGACATCACCATGACAACACCTCCCCATCTTCCGAATGTTTCAAATAGCATTGGAAAAGATAGGAGACAGTATCAGAATTTGTCAGCTGAAAAAACTCATATCCAATGTCATCCCAAAGTCCAATTTGCGATTTTCACTGAAATCAATGTCACAGCAACCATATACACACAGAGCCTCAGAGGTTTGTGATTTGAATTTCAACACCATTTGCTTTTAAAAAGCTGTGACTGCAGCATTGATCTGTCAGATGTCATGTAAAAGTAGATGTCAAAGCTGGTAATCAAACCCACTGGCACTTTCTCACACCCCTCAGAAAGCAACAAAATAAACATTTTTCACATTTTGTGACAAAAAACAGCAGCAAAATCAATAAGGTACATAGGGAAAGTAAGGATTAGTCTTAAGGCAAATTCCCACCATTTTTCAACGTCAGCCTCCCCTGAATACCCAAGCCTACACCTTGTCGATGTTTTTAAGGAACTGCCTTAAATGCAGCATAAGTGAGGAGACAATTCAGCCTTAGGAAACAATGGATGAGTGCTGTTGTTATCAAAGATCCCGGCACTCAGAGGAACAAAAGTCTGTTGCAGAGGCTCTCCACTCACGGGGCCATGTGGGCCGAACACCCACTCACGCTCGGGATGTGTCACGCATGCTGAGCACCCATCTCTCAGCAGTCTCTTCAGTGAACAGAGCAGTCGTCATCTCAATCATCCCTACATACATGCCGGGCACAGCCTCCTACTGCTTCGAAGCCTTCGATTGTGCAACAAAAACATGCGAGAGCATACAAGCCCTCCAACACTCCCTCTCATCAAACAATTTACAGCAAAATGCTAACACCACAAACAATGAACAAATGCCAATGGGCTGTGGCTAGCATGAGCTCATTTGCTAGCTGTCTCCCTGATAGCTTTTATTCATACAACAGTTCTGAGTAGAACCTTACTTTATGATTGCTTTGGACGAAAAACAAGACAGCAAAATCTCATTTCACTAGTTTGAATCGTGTCTCCACGGTCAATAAATGTGTGGTGGCCTGCAGAAACCATTCACATGGGATTTTTATGCTTTATTTAAACACAAAACAAACACGAGTCATTTGAAAATAAGACCACCTCTGAAAACTCAATACAGAGAAAATCACATTAAGTTTTCACAGCAGTCCATTTGTGTTTATCAGGAGTTAAATCACACGCCTCATATAAAATCCATCATTAGTCATTCATACATACAAGATATAACAGAAGTTATTACTATGCTATATCTCCTTTGTGCCAGTTGGTCAGCCTACTGCAGAGAAATTTTTATCAGGCTCTGCTCTGCTTTTTATGCAACAGGAGTGTAACGTGCTGATCTGTGTGTATTATGCCTAGTGAAAATAATTTTAAAAGGCTGAAATTACTCAGCAGACAGATGTTTGAGTCTTAGTCAGTGTAACACAGTTTTGATAACTAGCTTTATGTCATCAATGTTAAATGAAGGTTAAAATGAAGGTGAGTCTTATCCATGAGAACAACAGAGACACTTGTGACCATAAGGTGGAGGCTGAGAGGTTGTAATAATAGCCTATTACAGCTGAATGGATTCAGATTGTAATTCTGTTCCAGAACATTAACTCATTCACCTTCACAGATGAAGGGAGCTGTAGTGAAAGAGAAGATCTAGGACAAATTCTGAATAGCTTGAGTCCAGAATATTGATCTTAGTTTCACAGTCATAGAATGACGTGACACATAACACATTCACATCATGTAACTGTAATTTGCATCTATGGTTTTCCTTAAAATCATCAAAAGTTTAAATGATTTGATACATTTGACTACAGTTTCATTTTTGAACATTATAAATCCCACAACTGCCACATTCAGAATTCAGTGAAAAGCACAAAAAAGACTGACATACCCCAGAGGAAGATATTGCTGCTCACAACAGTCTTTTCTTTTGTCTCATCATCTTCTTATTTGGATATGATTGAATTCTAGCTTGTTTCTTCTGCTCCCCCTGGCCCCTAAGGAGAAATGAGCTAAAAAAAACCCTAATTTTAAGACAGAAGTTATTTATCACAGGCTTCACAGTTTTCCTCTCTTTAACAGCCTCATGGATCTCAAAACTGTCTTTGGGAGTTTGGGAGCTATTGGTCCTATTTGGTTTAAATGTTGTGCATTCTCATTTACAAGCCAAACTTTCTTTTGGACCGTATGGTTATCTGGTTATTTGAGAGACTTAAAGATCACTGCAGTGAGAGCTTTGAGCTTTGTTATTTTAAATTGGGATTAGGCTGAGATTAGAGGAATGCTCTTTCTCGGGTAAAATTGCAAAAATCTGCTATTGAAGTTAAACTGAGCTCAATTATGTCTTAGAGAAATAGACCGGACAACCCTGTTTTGAATTTTCCTCTCCTTGGTTGGGGGTGGGGGTTCAGGTTTGTCAGAGTCAGAATGCCATAGA
>JBBPDC010000141.1:7536634-7547068 GCA_037974485.1 Hemigrammopetersius urotaenia
GTACTAAACTCAGTCTCATCCATACCTTTGTTCTGCTAAACTGAATAATCACTCAATCGCTCATATCGCTCTGCTATGTGATCTCTTGTACACAGAGAATGAGACATACTTCATTGCAAAAAGAAGGAGAAAAAGAAGGGGTTGAGTTAAATATTCTGTACACGTATTCCATATTTTTTTCACAACGGATGTTCTGTGCTCAAAGAACAGCTTGCGTGTACAAGGAAATGGGTTTCAAAACCTGTTAATTTGCTTTGCAATCCAGATTGCCCATCGTGTAATAGTCTTTAATTACAGCGCAATGAAATTAAAGGAAAAAAAATATCCCTTATATAGCAACCTTGTTGACTCAACAATCCAGACAAACAAGATGTAGTGGTAAATACTACATCACATATTCATATTTATTTCAGAAAATAATTTTAATGTGCTGCAGTGGTTGAGTCAGCATGGGGTGCTGTCAGTGGTTTTCATAAATAATGGGCTAAACAAATGCTCCGTACCAGCAGTAATATTTCATTGTAATGTGCAAAATGTCATGCATCGGTGAACATATTCCAATGACATTGGTATAAATGCTAATGATGTATAGATTAGTCATATAAAGCAAATGTCTTACAAATTGTAATGTACTTTAAAATCCCAAACGCCTACTCTCCCTAAACCTTTTAGTCTTTAGGAGATGGGCCTTGGACTTCTTTTAAAGATTGGTTGGTTTATCTTGAAAAAGCAGTCTGTGGCCTAAGTGAACAGAAAAATGCCACCTGATGATCCCCCAAAGACGCCAATGGTAAAAGGCTGGATGAGCCCGAAGCCCAAAACAGGAAACAATTTCATGTGAAAGTAATGGAATATGAACTAGGTGATCATGGGTGAAAGCAATTCCATCACCCATCCCCCCCTTGCGATAATAGCCACTGGAGAGGGCTTGGAAATGGCCGCCTCCAGGCCTTGGGGTTGAGCGAGGATGAGCCTCCCACACCAGGCTTATATAAAATCCAGCGCTTCTGTCAGAGGAGGGATCTCACGCTGCTAAATGAAATCTGAGGCTTCTATTACAGTGAGGAAATTAGCTCTGTGGGGCTAATTCCAGTCTTGCATAGTGAGGAATATATCATACCTATTTGGTGAAAGGCTGCTGGTGTGTATAAACCTGCACATGTAGAAAAATGTAGGAGGTGTTTCCTTGAGTAAGTTTTCTGATTGATGCATGAGATTTGGCCATGAAAGGGAAGAGTCTGACCCTAGCTAGACAGCGAATCCATCACTGCCTCCTGATGTTAATAATCTGTCACAAAGCAAGGATCCAGTGATGGGCTCAGGAAGCGGTGCTCTGAATAGGAGGTGTCACCAGTCAGTCTTTCCTTGCCAAATGTGGCGTCCTGCCAGACAAGACAGGTCCATTGTTGAAGTGGAAGAAGTCGGAAAGGTCAGCTAATGTGAGCGGCTTCGAGAGAGTGAGGGGTAGGGCGGGGAGGTAATGGTGCCGTGGAGTGTCAGCATGGGGGAGTAATTTTGGGCAAGCGAAAATACCGCCGACATGTGAAAAGATGAATAGAGACAACATTTTGTGGCACCCCTTTTATTTTGTCGCCTCCTACTTGAAGTTTGGAGCATTTGGTATAGAGACAGAGAGGGAAGGTGAGGTGAGGGAAACAGCATGATACGACATGAGACATTTTCAGAAAAGACAGAAAAGGAGAGCGAGGCAGAAGAAATAGAGAAGAAGCTGAAAAAGCTGGACTGCTTGTGCAATAGGGAAAAGAATATAGTCAAAGAAGGGGTAGTAGCAGAGTGGAAAGACATGCTACTCAAGGACATAGCTCCATCACCTGTAGATGTGATGATTTTGTCCAACATATGATTGAAGTCTTTTGAGACAGTGAATGTAAACCGTAAAACACTAAACATTTGAAATACATGATTTATAAATGTTCATACATTTTACTCAGATATCAGTAGATTAGATTTACACTTTTTTGTCTTAATTATTGTACTCGTATAATTGTGCATTAGATGCACACGCAGAATATGCTGGATAAACTGAAAGACAGACAGAATGGAAAACACTGAAGAGCGGGCCAAATCCCTGATTGATGTGCCTGTCAGGCGTGGGCCCCGGCACCTGGGATGTGCTGTCCTCTGGATGAGGCCGGATTAGCACCCGAGTCTTTCAGAACCACTGCCTGGAGTTCTGGCGCTGAAAACTAAGAGTGATGAAGGCAGCAGCTACAGACAGATGGCAGGCCATCCAGATCCCTTTGGGCTCGCTGATCCTTTTCAATTCTGCCTCGGAAAAACTCAATATGCACAAAACAAGTTAAGGTGGGGAGGCAAAGCTATCGTGTTTTATAGCTGATTGGCTCAAAATCTAATGATTTACACTCTGTTCCACTGATGGTGGAAAGCAACAAACCATTAATGAGTTTCTCTACTAGGGCAGAAGTGCTCAGAAGTGTTTTATTAAGCAAAATGAAGGACCAGTTGTGTTTAAGTACATAATTTTGGACTGTATTTGGTGTTCTGGTGTGGTGGTGGTGCAGTGGGGACCGCTGTCACCTCATGTTTTATTCCTGCATAGGGATGCTGAGGGTCATTTCTCAGTGACTTAATAAGAGCAAAAGTGAAGAAATCACTTGTTCTGTCAACAGGAAAAAGAAAACATGGCAAAAGGTGTTTGGAAATGTTGTTAAAACTGCTGAAGCAAAAGAAAAAAGAGTCCGACTGAAACTAATAAGACTGTCATTTCCGCTCTAGAGTAACATGAAACAAGGCTGCAATGGGGCAGTTCAAGTCAATTGGATTGAAAGGGTGTACACATAGTGAATTGCAATGAAGACAGAAAAGGGTGTTTTTTGTTAGACAGCCAATTTTGTCTTAACCAGTATATGTGGAGCATATTGAAATTACAGGCTGTGTTGATCAGTTATTGTCATCTGTGGGTTACAAACAGAACAGGAGTGGTTGTACTGTGATATCAGTTTGTGACACTGGTTAGGTTGAATGAGACAATCCAAATAAGCCATACATACACAGATACACTTTTTTTGTGTAGACATATGGGGGGTGGCAACACGGCCATATTTGTGTTTACCTTCCTGACACACAAATAAATCAAGTGTGTCACCCACGTGTTGTGGGAACATTTCAACAGCTTCCATTACTAACCAACAGGGAAGACAGATGGAGTGTGCACAAAGTGCACTGGTGCGAGTATTTGACCCAGGTGACAGCTAAAGCCCACAAAAAGATAACATACAGTGCCAATACTACTGCACTACATCGTTGTTCTTTATAACTGTCCATATCAATCCTCATGTATAACTTCTGAATACCAATGACAGTATTTGCAAAATGTCAGGTTTACTGCCTTATAATGGACAAAATGCTCTATTGCACGTTATCAGCATGCTCATTTAAGTCACAAACTGGCAGAACATACTTCTGGGACAAACAAAATACTTTACTGAAGGGCAGATGGTACAAAAAAGATTCTAATAAAAGTACACATTTTTCATATCCATGCAATATGTTTACTGTTGCTTAAAAAGACAAAGTCCTTGAGAAGTGCTAGAGGAGCTTTGATGGTAATCACATAACAGGAATTCACTCAGGGAAGAGTTACGGTTTTACATGTTCAAAAGGCTTATCAGCGCAAGGACAGAGATGTCACATGAGAGATCAGTGAGACTGAATGAAATCGACTGTGCAAGTCTGTTGAGCATGTGAATGTCCAAGTTTAATAAGTAAAAGGTAGGGAAGCCTTGTTCGTGTACTGTCAGTTCAGCGGTGGCGTCTGTTCTCAAGATCACCTTTACAATCAAGCGCAATTTATGTCTGTGAAGGGGACTCTCTTGCAATTGTGTGTAATCCATCAAAAGTTAATGAACTAAATTGACAGCACAAAATGAATAATAATTCATAATACAGGCCCATTTTGTGTCTTTCCTGCACATGGGCCAGCTGACCATTTTATTTTTCTATAAGATGACGATATAATCTGCTACATTATTTACATGCCAAGACCAGATATCTATAGCTTGAATAAATAATCATGCCCTCTTATAATTCACGCATGAGTAATTCCTGGCTTGCTTGCAAACCCCACACCCTGTTTAATAGGTACTTAATGAGTGACAGCAGTCCCAGCCAGATCCAATGAGGTGAATGCATAATGAACTTTAGGAAGCTCTTTACTTACCGTCATCATGCAGGGCTTGTCCGCTGGGCTTCGAACCAACTCTTTCATCTCTTCATTAACGGGAGTTGGTCACAGCTTTGAGGAAGAGGAAGAGCAAACCAACATCGTCCTCAGGGATCAGAGTGAGCTTCTAATATGTGGATTGTAATTTTGCATGGTAAAGAGTGTTGATGAGGTAGGGATGGACTGAAACTCTGAGTTTTGTAGGAGGGACTTGACAGCTCATGTTTTAAAACATCACAGGGGCCAAGGATGAACCGAGAATCAGAATCCCAGGTCTATATCTGAAGCAAAGAGTCATTCATTACAGATTTTTAAAAACTAAAGTTTTTAGTTACAGGCAAAAATCTAAAAGTTTGAAAAACGTTTTAGATTTTGCCTATAACTAAAGTCAGTGCTAAAGTTTTCAGGACCTCTGTCTACTAATTTATTCTCATAGAGTGAATCGCTTCAGTGCACTGAGTGATGTTTGCAAAACCTTAATTGATGTAGCCTTTTAAACGGGGCATGCAAGTATTGCAGCGGTGCAAGCAAAGTTAATTTTCACTCATTTTTGCCACTATAGAAGCATGTAAAAAGGTGTGTGTTTAGTGGGGCATGCTGATTGGGTGTGCCTGCCCGACTAACAGATCCTGTCACCCTTTTCAAACTGAACTGAACATTCTGATGAATATTTGCAACCTGTCGCACATTTTTGCCTAAAGATGTCTTTATCCCAAAATGAAACAAGGTTAGCATAAAAACAAAGCCTATGCATGAGATTACAAATCTCACGCACAGGCCCTTCTTCCTTCTCATCAGAGCAAACGAGTGACGATAGACCTCTTTATGGGTCTTTCAGCTAAAAAAAAATACTCTCTTTTCTCCATTGATCAAAGTAGAGCCCCTGAGAGTCTTCCCTCAGAGGTTCCTTCACATCCTGCGGGCTAATATAGCCTTGAAGATGATGAAAGAATACCTGCTCTCCAGCAAATCCGCCTTCCTCTTTAACATTCCCTAAGCTTGTGGGTAGCCTTCAAATACAACTGATTACAGACACAGCTGACTTTGGCCACATGGAGTGTGCAACCTGAAACCAAGCTTTAATCTGCTCCAGCCACATTTACCAAGAGTAATGGCTGCCCAGGGAGGTCTGCTGATCCGCTTTGGAACACATATATGGTAATAATAAAACAGAGTGCTATGATTTAGAGCCATATATTGGTCTGCAATTTCCATGTTCCAGATTTGTTTTTCATTTGCCTAAACGAGGTTTCGCATGCTATCATTGTATTCATGGACAAAACCCAAGGACCACAATGAGGACCAACAGCTAGCTGAATATTTACATGCGGTACATTTGAGAAAGTAGGACACGGACAGTATTGTTTAAACTAGGGGCCGGTAACAAAAGAAACCCCCTCAGTACCCATTTAATAAAAATGCACATGATGAGAATGATGATGCACAAACCAACACACAGCACAAAACAACAACAAATGCCAGTTTTGTTTTTATTTCCTAAAAATAAAAGTCTCAGTAAACCACACCCTCCTTCAGTCTGATTTTATAGAATATAGAATTTTTTCTTTGAATTTTAAAGAAATATATTTAAGCATATTATTTTAAATCCTAAATATTAATCACATTTCTTATTAAAAATTCAAAATATGAGTTTTTATCAGTTCATTTGAATAAAAATGAAACTTTATAATAGATCATATTGAAAAATACAAATATTATATTTAATATTAATTATAATATGCCAAATGGAATTCATTGATATATATTTTTTTTAGTAATATATAGAATGAAATGTACTACTGATAGGAACATTAATGATTGAAATATGTTTCAAAAAAGCTTTACATTTGTAATCCACTTCTGGATAAAATGAGTGTGAACTGCTGTCATTAATACAAGAGTCTTATTTAGGAGTTTTTCATTTGGGGCCTGTTCCCCTTTCCTCAAAAGCAAAACTGTACAGCAGGGACTGAGACAAATACACCTTTGCGATGTCTAATGAAATTGCTTAGAGAACTGGCCAGCAGCCACAACTTCTTCAGGCTCTCTTTATTGAACCAGAGCCCAGACAGACATAAGAGAGAAGCAACTACCCATCTGATCAAAGCCGTGTTGTTTTTGTAGATTGGAGTGTTGACTCTCCTCTTCCAACTGTTTGTGGAGTGCTACTTTAACAAGTGAGGAGATGAAGATGACCCTGAGCTGAGTAGTTTCTACTGCCCCCTACTTCGTCCCTTCCTTTATCCAGCTCCCCCAAAATATTTACTGTTGCTGTGACTTCACACAAGAGCAGCTCTCCTGACTTGGGATATCAAACAGAATCTTGGAGAAAGTAATTTACACTCAATTGAACTCCTGCCTAGTATATACACTACCCTTCCTGACAACATTTCTTTTGGAGATGGCCTAGGATAAAGAGAGAGAGGATTCTTCGCATATTGGCAACTGACTGCAGTCCACCAGTGAAAAGTTAATTGACACATTGGTGGCATTCAACCACATCTTGTTGGAGGGATGGAATTTCAAGGAAACATGCTTGAGAAAAAGCCCAGATTTTTCTACTATGTCCTCTCACATGTTTCAACATTGCACAGGCACATATTTGTACATGTCAACAATCTGTCAAAGTAACCAGTGGCATAGCACAAAACTTCTGACATGAGGGGTGTTAGTGGTCCACAGTAAGAAGCAAAATGTCTCTTCTGTTTTCGGTCTAATCGTATAGCTTTTATAGAATCATCATGCTTGTTGTATTTAAACTCTGTGAGCATTGTAGCGATTTGCTTGTTTGAATATGCATTTGGTTGGGGAAAAAGGTTAAATTCATCAGATCACCAGCAGAGAAATGTTTGACCAGATTTTTTTTTCTCAGTTGTAAGTAGATACAACTAACTACAATCTCTTGTTGCTTAGGACTTCAGCAGCTGGTCTAAGGTCTTTCAATTGATTAACTGCCTACACTAACGCTGACAACTGGTTCAACCAATCAAGATTTGATTTAGTCTTGAAAAACTAGGACAGGAAAAATATGTTCACGTTCATGTACTATAATAAATCCAACATGAGTGTTAGCAGAAATGTTCATGTAGGCATGCAGTAGTCTCGTTTTTCTTTTGATGTTTATAGCTCTCGGTTAACTGAGCAGCTGATCAACCACAGCTGAGACAAAAATCAGCAGTGTCAAAATGAAAGCATGTGTGAAAAAGAGGGAGCGGTTCATCCTCTGAGAGAGATAGGGAAGAGGTCAACAGGGATCTCTGTCCGTTGAAAGCGGAAAGAGAGGCCAAAAAAGATAGCCTCTCAGATCAGCCCACAGAGCCTCTATAACACTAGAAGCCGGGAAGCCTCTGAGGTGAAGATTTTCCTCAGTTAATTGCTTAGCAGGTAGTAGATAGAGCCCCACTTTATCTCCCACATCCACAACGCAGGTGCTGAAGTCCAGGTGGCTGGATTCACCATTGTGTGCAGTTCTCCAGTGACTTGAAAGGCTGTAATTTTCAGTTTTTCTATGACCCTGGGCCTGCCCTCTGCCACACACAGCTAACTGTAGGAGTACTATAAAAGCAATAATCCACAAGGCCATATGTTAAAGTGATTTCACTAAGCCACTGTCTTGGATGTGCTGGTCTTAGCTGCAAACTGTAGCAGCTCTTTTAATTAAATCAGACTGTAGAAACATACAGACATATCTATGTTGTGTCAAATTATTCTTCCTATGCTGGTTAGCACAGAGTCATTTAAGGCCAGACTATAAACTTAGGAATAACACAGTGCAAAATTCGGCATGTAGTCACAATGTAGTCACAGCTGCAGCTTGTAACACCAATGGCACATATGACATATGAGCGCCTATTCATTTCTTTATGCATGCGTGGATCCGATTTTTAAAGGATCAAGGACCAGGAGGGAAAAGACACAAAGAGAGACAGAGAGAGAGAGATTTTACATTTTTCTATATTCATGCCACGTAAATATCCCATTTACTGTAACAGACTGGCAACCTGGCCAGGGTGTTTCTCCTCTTTTTGGCCTATGACCACTGGGACAGGCTCCAGCAACCCCCATGACCATGGTTCAGTATAAATGGTTCAAATAATGGCTTGTTCACATTTAGTATGTTTTATACACAGCACTTGTCTTTTCAGGCAGAATGTATCCTTTTGATGAGTCCTTGGTACATCTGGACCTCACTATCAATGTTTATTATAATGTGTGTAAATAAAACTGATGAATACGTACCACTTCCACTCTGTAATTTTGCAGCACCACCGTCAACAGAACACTGCCATTGTCTATATGTGCACGAGGCCAGTGCCTCTATTATGTTGATGGAAATATCATGGTCTACACAGTGCAGCATTAGTCACCGGGGTCAATTTGTATTTTTTTTTAACCAAACAAAGCCATGACAAAGGTGTGAGATAAGATAGTGTCGGACTCTAAATAGATTTTTGAGGAATTCAAAAAGCATGTGACATTATCATGAAGCACAAGCATGTCATTCTTTGTGTGTTTGTGTGTTTCATGGGCTGTGATGGGCATCACACCCTTGCCATTTTCCAAATGAATAGAAAAGTCACTTACTTCGGATAAAGCTACCTTCTAAATTACTGAAATTATGTGTTTCAATAATGTCCCAGCTGTGGAGAATTTCTGAGAAAGTATCCCATTAGAGACCCAAACAATTAAGCTTTTCAAAATACGCAGAGGCACATTAGCAAACATGAGCACGCTCCTCTGACAGACTGTTTTGCATTGGTGAGAAAAATGATATACCGTACAGATGTTCTACATTAAACTAAAGGCACATGTTTCTCTTTGATTCAGTGTCCATTCAAGTTCGCTGCATTTGGTGGTCTCAAGTAAGTTCCCTTGACTATGCCATGAGCTCAAATAAAATTGGCAGGAGATGATTAACTCGTGTGATGTTGCTATGAATTTTAAACAGATAATTATTTTACTGTGCATGTTCTGCAGCGCAGGCTTCATGCATTAATTAAGATACCATGAGTCTCACAAGCGTTGCTATGAATTGCCATGAACACCTGAAGCAGCAGCTGTAGCATACACTACAATTTGCTCAAAGCCTTGGGGCCTGAAACATTTGTTTCATTTTGTTGAGGAATAAAAACGTCCACAAAAAAAAAAACACCACAGCTTACATTGTAGACATCCATGCTAAAAACAGAAATGGGAATGTATAAAATGAGGCTGAAAAACAGTATTCTGAAGCAATGGGTAGAGGGTAAAAACAAGGTAAGCAGGGGGTTTCTGACATCTTGTAGAGAACTAAGCATGAATATTCCCTGGCCATAATTTGTTGGTTTATAATGAAGAGCTCCTGATACATCCAAACCCATTTTCAGTGAACCTTTTAAGTATAAATGGACACAGAGTGTATCACATCATAATTCTGAAGGATTTGCATTCCTCACTTCAAAATGAGCCCTAGTCTTAAGTAAATGCAATTTTTTCTCATTCATAAATTTTCTGTAACCGATTAATGCTTACTAGGGTCGCGGGTACCTGGAGCCTATTCCATTGCCAACAGGTGTGAGTCAGTGACTCACCCTGGCCGGGTGCCAGCCCACCACAGGACACACACACACACACACACACACACATACACCATTCACTCACATCTGCAGTCAGTTTAGTATCCCCAACTCACCTGACATGCATATGTTTGGACTGCGGGATAAACTGGAGACCCCAGAGGAAACCCATGCCACCAGAAGGAGAACATGCAAACTCAACACACACAAGGCCAGGAGCTGGATCTGATTCCCCAACACTGGAAGTGTGAGGCCACAGTGCTTCTCACTGCACTGCTGTGGGGCCTACATGCAAAGTTTATTTCTAGGCATGTTTGGGTAACATGGATAATATAAATTTTATGATGTAAGTACACATATTAAACAAAGAAAAGCTATAATCAGAAAAAGCATAAACATTTAAAAAGTGTTAAGCACAATTTTTTTGCACACAAAGATTTTAATTAGGGCTGTAAAGCGATTAATTAAAAATAACTAGTAAATCGCAAATCTGGAAAAAATTTATCGCAATTCTATGACAACCCAATATATAATATATAATGAACAAACTAAGTCATCAATTTTTCAAAGAAGGCTTTGCTTATTTGTTTTTTCTCACCTCTGTCACACTTTTAAAAGCTGTGAGATAAAAACAAAACTTACTTTTGAATAGAAAATGCAGAACATCTTCAAACC
>JBBPDC010000141.1:7557785-7573200 GCA_037974485.1 Hemigrammopetersius urotaenia
AAAATACATTTATATATTGAAAATACATTTTTCATTATATTTATTTTCAATATATGCAAACATATATGTAAATTAATATATTACTAATATATGACAGGTATACTACAAATCCTTAAACTTTAGGCCATCTGTGCTGTATGTATTTGTTTGTTCTAATTTTCACATAAATTACATAAATTAATACATGAAATTTTAAACAAGCTGATTTGAATATATTTGGGGATATATAGGCAATGGGCAATATATGGCCTATAGAATATTTGTTTATATATGTATAATTATATTTAAATATATATTTTATAATATGCTGTTGAATCAATGTATTTACAGTCATATATTTCACATATATTTGAGTTATATATGGCATGTGAATATATTGCTTAAAATATATTTTTAAATACATTTTTTACTTCGACAACATAAATTCCAATATACTGCAATACATTTCATTTCCGTATGGGGTAATTGTTTTGCTCTTTTTACTCTGCAATTGTCTTTGTTATGTTCTTGTGGTTCAAAGAAATTCACAATTTTACTGAAATGTGCTCCCGATTCCATAAATTGTAGCACATGATACTGTAGCGTGGAAGTCTACATGCTTTGAAATCCTCACCCTTTCTCCTCTGCAGTTAATGTTCAACTGGATTCAAGCACAGTCCTGCTTTGGTGTGGAGTGGCCCCTGACCTGCGTTGTCAAGCTCAAATTCTACCTTTTCATGACATTATTGCTTTATGTTCACTTTTTCACTGATATACCATATCAGGACTCCAAACTACCACACACTGAGATTCAGTTAGGTCTAATCACACGCTCTCACACCACACTTGACATTTCTCACACCATTATTTCTGTCTGCACCATTATTCACAGCAACAGAAATTATAGCAAAGAGTGTCTGTGGAACAACAGATGAAGCCTGTGATTAAGAAAAAAACTTCACTAATCACACATGAGAATTAAAAGAAAAGCAGTAAATCAAACATGATAATTTGAAATTTGATCAACAATCAATAACTTAATAATTCTTAAAAAATCAACTTTCATTACAGCACATAATAACTAATAAGTCTCAGATAAGGTCTTCAAGTGAAGTGAAGTGAAGTGAAGTGAAGTGAAGTGAAAGTGACCATTTGTCATAAGTGAACACACCACAGCACACACTGTGAACAGCACGAAATTCAACCTCTGCATTTAACCCATTCACCAAGTGAAGCAGGGGGCAGCCAGGAACATGGCAAGCTATAGAGAAACCTTGATGAAAGTAGGCAAGCCTTACCCTTTTACCATAAAATAGCTGTGAATAGCTTTGAAATCTGAATCAAATACAACAAAATGAAGAATCTGACAGAACAACTGTCATCAGACACTTTTAAACTAGTCTACATTCTATATTCTCTGTAATTGCCCATATCGCAGTGGTCATAGGTCGAAGGGTGAGAAACATCATGGACAAGATAAAACTTAGTTACCTAATAGTGTGCTTAAAAAGTAGAACCTAAGAAAGTTGTCATGAAAGCATGGCTCCAAGGAGAGAGGGAGGCACTGATGTGGAATTCCATGATATTAGACTTTATTTATAACACAAAGATGGCATGAGGGCCAAAACACAAAGAAAAGCAAAACATTGAGGCCAGGCAAATAACAAGTTCTCCAAACTTCACTTTAGTCAGCAAAACAGCCACCCACCCACTCATCTATAATGCTCAAAGGTGAATTAATTGCATATGTGCAACGCTTAGCCTGAGCTACACTGTAAGTCTGTGATCGACAGCCATGCTGGACTTATTCCTTTTAGCCACAAGTATTCATATATTCTGATATGGCAATGTATTATATGTTTATTGAGTGTAAAAGTTGGGTACAGACTTGTGGGTAAGGCCCTATCCCACTTTTTGTAAATTGGCAAGTACAAACAGGACTCCCCCCACTCCAGTAATGGACTGTTTTAACTTCTGCAATGAGGCAGAAGGTTCCGTACTATCCTGGCCAAAACAGAAAGACTCAAGAGGAGCTTTGATCAATTCAGAACATGTCCCCCTCCCCTCATCCGACCCTAAGGGGCTGATACAGCACCTCAGGGTGTCATATCATATTCATTGTCATATTTTATATCTGCCTTCATTATTTATTATTGCAACATTACATGCTGCTATGCTACTATTCAGGTTACTCACTCTGTTTACATAGCTGTGCTAATATGTTATAATCCCACTTGCACATTGTATATATGTAAATCTGCCAGATTGTTGCAACACTTCAAACTTAAAACTTTGGAGATACTTTTAGCTTTCATGTTTCAAAAATCTTTAGGAAAAAAATACAAAATATGTTTGCTTCCAGAGACAGTTTGTATGTTTTCAGTTAGCCTTCATGCTTCTGTCCCACAAACTGATAGAGTCCGGAACTGAAGGCCAATTTATGGATGATTTCTAGCCTTTCCCTTGTCATGTTACCTTGTCATGTTGGTCAGTTCACTATTCAAATGACATATTTCAAACATGTTCCCCTTTACCAAAAACTCCAGATATTATCCTCAGTCCTTGACAGTCTTCCCCAGTCACCAACTTCAAATTCTGTTTTTTACATTAGTGTCAATTTTCTACCATTTTGTTTTAGATTGTAGTCTCAAACTAGTGTCTTTGAAGCTGCACTTTGAATTTTTATAGACAGGCAGGCTGATACTCACTACTGATACCGTATGTACCATTGTGTGATACCACTTTTTCATGTCGTTTTTCATACTGATCTTGCAACCTTGGGTGTCTGCTGATACTGATACCAACCCGTCTTCTTCCGCATAAACGCCCAAGCTGTTAATAGTACATGTGCCTGCATGCTGAATCACAAATCCCTACATCCATAGCGCACAGTTTGTCCACATGGGTCTCTATTGGACATATACGCTAGGTGCAGGAGATTGTCATTTCTATGCAGTGTGCACCCAGAGGCACAGCCTTGCTGCTCACCTGTGTTCCTCATGTCCTCATATGTGTAACTCATTATAGAATGTATTTTTATCATAAGTTTAGTTAAGCATTTATGTGAAAGTTCAGTCCTTTTCTGATATCCAGTGATTTTGGTTTGTTTTGGACTGGTAGTGATGCTAATGATGGGATCACCCATTTTAAATAAGGGTGGGTAAAAACTGGGTGAAAGTGGCAGATCATCAATCAGGGGTTCAGAAAATGACAAGCTGTCCATAAATGTCCAGTTAGCCACCCTTTCTGGCTCTGACCTGTGTGTGTGGTATTGTGGGATTGTGGAGGAAAACTTACAGTGTCATCAAGTTCTACTGGCCGTTAAATGTTTTTATCACATGTGGAGTAGCGTGTGCATATGTGTGAGCAATCTGAGCGTCTTTAGTCTCTCTTAAGATGATCTGTGTGTTTATGAGCACAGTGTTTCGCTGCTCTAAACAAACTTTAGATGCATAGAAGCCCTTTGAGACGCAGCGGACTATTTACAGCCCCTCTTTAAAGACACAAAGAGGAAAAAAGGGCCGCCATTCCCCTGACAGCTAATTGTAAATAATAAAAAAAGTAGCGCTTCGCAGCTTGGACAAGCTTCAAACACTGAAAAACGAGCAGGATTTCTCAGGTGGCAGATTGGGCTTTCAGGAAAAAAGCGCTCGACATTCCAGATGAAAGTCACCAAAAATAAACGTCTGCTTCGAAAATCTCCTCTTGTCTACATCGCTGTGCTGATAATGTAAGCGCAAAGAAACAAGTAATTAGTCATTGAAGAAGCAAAAGAGGCTCCAAAGAGGCTTGGGGTGGGTTGGGGGGGGTGGGGATGGGGTAAAGAGGGGGGCATGGTATTAGACCACCACTAATCTCTTTTAAGTGAAGTAAAGTGGCCCTTATAATCACAAACAAACACACCACAGCACATGGTGTGAACAATGTGAAATTCTTCATTCACCAAGTGAATCAGTGAGCAGCCACCAATGGGTTGAGGAACTGAGTGGTTTGGGTGGCGCATGTTGGGCAGTGTGTGGGGAAAGTACCTTGCTCAAGGGTACCTCCGTGGTGCCACTAGCAGCCCTGAGATTCGAGCCCTGACTACCAACTCTCCAGTGGAAAAACACGCTTATGTTTTGGAAGTAGATTTAAACAGTATACTCAAAGGTGTTGTGGCTGTGGTTTCACTGAGTCATATATCAATATTATCACATGATGTCATCCATAGGGTTTTTTTCTCCACTTAATGGTATGGACACTTGTAGATGCCTGGGCTCATTAGAGGCATCATTGGACATAATTGATGTCATTGATGCCAGAGAGCTGAATACAGCTTAAAAGCTTTCATATGTGCTGCTGACAGAGAGAATTGATCATATTGTGATGCTGTACAGTGCAAACTAGCACTCTGTGGGAGAGGTGCACAGTCTTACTGTTGTCTGTAAAAATATGCACCTTCTATGCTTTTCAGCCCTTGGTCTGCACACTCTGAAATCATGCTGTCAGATCATAGCTCTGACATGATCTGACAGCATGATTTGGAAAATTAAGATGAGGTTCCTGATTCTCAGAGCTAGAATAAAGATTATAAAGATTACAGACACCTATTATTGTTTTAGAATATAATACTGTAAAATAACAAAAAAGTATTAGAATGTCTGAAACCAAGAGCTTTACAAAATGTGAATAATTCATGTTGAATTTTAGTGTTCTTTAATAGTCTCAAGAACTGTCATCAGTGGATGAAACCTTCTGCCTTAATGCAGAAGTTGAAACAACACTCCAGTAATGGACTGTTTCAACTTCGACAATGAGGCAGAAGGTTCCGTACTATCCTGGCCAAAACAGAGAGACTCAAGAGAAGCTTCTGTCCTCAGGCCAATTGACTCCTAAATCAGAACATGTCCCCCTCCCCTCATCCGACCCTAAGGGGCTGATACAGCACCTCATGGTGTCATTTCATATTCATTGTCATTTTATATCTGCCTTCATTATTTATTATTGCAACATTACATGTTGTTGTACCACACATGCTGCTATGCTGCTATGCAGGTCCTTACTCTGTTTACATAGCTGTGCTAATACGGTACAATTCCACTTGCACATCGTGTATATGTAAATCTGCCATATTGTTGCAACACTTCAAACTTAATACTTCAATTAAGCTTTCATATTTTACCTTTTAGTTGAGTTTAAATTATTTTACTTTTTATTTTAGATTAGGTTTAAAATTTAAATTGGCTTATTTTATGTTTACAGTCAATAAAGGAGTGATTCAGGACACATTTCAGTGCGTGTTGCACTTGTATAACCATGCATGTGACAAATAATCTTGAATCTTAATTAAAATCATTAAATGAGGTGTGTTACAGTGATAGGGGTAGGTTTAAAAGGTGTTCTGATCCATGACTGACACAACCTCTCACAGTGTACCATGCTTAAACCAAAGTAAATATTCATATGTGTGTATCTGATGCTCTGTCAACAAATTTGCTTATCTAGCTAATTAGGCCATTGAGACTAGCCTAACCTAGACCGCAGGCCAGTGCATTTCAATGCAAAAACAAATGTATGAGCTCCTCTGTATGAGTTTGTGACACCATGGCCCTGACCATAACTTCAGGACCTGATTCTGAGCTCTTCTTAATGTATCATATGAGATGTGATCTATCATATAATGAGCTGAGGGTTTTTGGGATCTTGAAAACATAGGACCTTTGGGAAACAAGGCAGGATAGAACCGTGGGAAAATAGTAGCTTGGGCCAACCTGTGAACATAAAACCTGGGGAACATAGAGCCTGGAGATATAGAACACTGGGAATATATATTTTTTTCCACCATGTCACCCTGTTACACTTCTGGGACCAGCGAATTAGAGAAGTTAATTAGATCTGAATGTCTGTACATGTAATGTACATTCAAGGTTCTTTACGACCACAGCTCAGACTGGCAATCAATTAAATTACAGTATATCTAGGTAAAACTACTTCAGCTCAAACAGGATGATAGTTTTCTTTACTCCTTCTATGTTCTATCTTCTATGCCCCATTGAAGCCAGTGGGAGGCCATTTTTGTGCCATATTTTATTTCAGAGGGATGCAGTTGACAAAAAGAAAACCCAAACTGTTTAAACATGTCTTGAAAAATGTATTGAGAATGTAAGTGCTTTTGACTGTATAGTAAAGGCATTTGGTCCAGGGGGATACCTTTTGGCGCCTGCTCTCTAATGTAGCCTGTCAGCATTTGAAGAAACTGCAGTTCACCTGTATGTAATACAAAATACATGGATTGCCTCAGAACAACCCAACCCCATTCAAACACAACACATCGAGGCATTCAGAATCAAAAGGATTCCGACACGTGTTGATTTAAAAATAAGTACTCCACTTACGCACGCTTACGGACTCTCCGTTTATGCATGTGTGTATATGTGTGAGTGAGCGTGTGTATGTGCGCGTGTGTGTGTGGCTTTCTGTCTCCTACTCGCACCTACCCACACTCGGGTCCCTCTCCTCCTCTCTTACGCATAAGGTGTTCAACGTTAGTATTGTTTTCCCCACCTGTATTTCGCCAGGCCCCGCCTTCGCATGTCTAATATTGGCTGAAATGTTTCGCCTCCTGCGCTGGGATTTGTGAGTGTGACACGCCACCCAATCCCAGTAGGTAAGGGGCGGGCCCTGTCAGAATACAGGTGGGAAACAAAGACGGCGCAACAGAACGGTTGGAGCGCACAACGGGCGAGTGGCGACGGGTGGAGGGATGTAGGCTTTCTGGAGTTCAGCTTCAACTGTAACTGGAGAGGAGCCGTGTTTCCAGTTGTGGCGAGACATACAAACAGGTATTCAGATATTTGAGTATTGGATAATCATATTATTGTCTAAACATGCCAACGGTGGCGCATGGCGCTGGTCCACTCGTGGCCAACGAGCAGCGCGCCACTTCATGAGCTCCGTTCCAGTCGACCGTTGAAGGCGCGAGAAGAGGACTCGGGGGGTAGGAGAGGATGAAAAGCGCGGGGCTGCTGCTCGGCTACTTTCTGATGAAAGTTCTGGTGTGTGACGCGGGCGGAGAGCCCGGCAAGAGCCCGGACGGTCCGCTCATGGCTTCGGGCTCCAACGAATCCAGGAACGGGGGCAACGAAGGGAACGGGTTGCCCGAGGAGCCGCACATCGAGGACAGGTGCCGCGGCTACTACGACGTGATGGGTCAGTGGGACCCGCCGTTCGTGTGCCGCACGGGTAGCTACCTGTACTGCTGCGGCACCTGTGGCTTCCGTTTCTGCTGTGAGTTCAAAACCTCGCGGCTCGACCAGACTACCTGCAAGAACTACGACACCCCGCCGTGGTCCATGACTGGCAGACCGCCGCCCAAAAAGAACGACCCCACGCATGATCCCACCAAGGATAAGACCAACATGATTGTCTATGTCATATGTGGAGTAGTCGCTATCATGGCCCTGGTTGGGATTTTCACCAAACTGGGACTGGAGAAGGCGCATCGACCTCACAGGGAAAACATGTCCAGGTAGGTGACCCAAACACAGCACATACTACTCTCTAATCTGGGCCTCTAGTGTAGCAGCTAGAGCCACAGTGCCCAGTCCATTATATGGGCAAAAATGTTGAAGATAAAGGGCTTGGTGGACAATAACGGTTAATCAAAAAGCACAGGGATACATGTTAATCATTTCTGTTCTGAAGTTACAGCTAATGTGTGTTAAATCAAGTAACCTAGATCTTAATTGGCACATGAAGTTGCCCTGAGCCCCAGCATATGTATGTCAGCAACTGAACTTTTTCCCCAATTCCACAAATAGGTCATTGCTTGAGATGTAAACAGAAATGGTGAAAAGATACGCACACACATATACACACACATACATGCTGGCGACATAGCCACTGGCCTATTAACATCTGTAGCTACATCAAACATTACATTTCTTCTGAAAGCAGATGGGTTCTTATCAGAAAACATCTGGGAAAGTGTGAAATAAAAAAAGACAAGCTGCTAGATGCCACCTGAAAAAGTCCAGAAATTCTCACATTGTTATCTACTCCTAACAGTAAAAAGAGATTGAAAGGACTTCATGATATTTGCTTCAGAATGACGACAGCTGGATCTCAAGGATGTTTTTTTATATTTAGACATCTGCTACTTTTGTTAGCCAGTCTACCCATGCATGAATAGCACCACACCAGTACATTATTCACACCTGCAATAACCACTGCTTTGTCAAAGGTTCCTCTTTCTTTGCAGTTATTAGCCATTTAAAAAAGAACCAATACTCCACATATTCCAGATTTGATCATTTTAATCATTTTCAGACAGACATAGGTTTCTCACATCCCCTTGTGAGCATGTGCTATGAGTAATACACACTGTGTCAAGCAAGGCTTTGGAGGCACAGATGTGCTTATGAGGGTGCAGTGCCCTGCTGCTTTTCAGGCATCCATCACACTTGTGAATGGAGACTTCAGTGTCTGACGGGGCTGTCATTGAAAACACACTGGGCAGTGACCGATCTCCAATACACCAAACTTCAAAGCCATCCAGCATTGGGTTTACACCTCAGTGCAGTGAAAGTTGTGTGTGTCTCCATAGAGCACTGGCACAGGTGATGCGGCAGACGGCTCCGAGAGAGCACCTGGAGCGTGAAGAGAGCCTGGCTGTGCATGGACAGCCCTATGAGAGCCTGCAGACCAGGACCACTACTAACAACCTGCGTAAGTACTGATGCTGCCTCTCTCTCTGTGCTTTCAGCTTGCCTCAAATAATCAATTTCCTCCAGGATCAATACATTTTTCTGATTCTGATTCTAATTCTGATTCAAACCAAGTTGCCGTTGAATCTCCAGTAGATTTGTGACATACTTTTGTCTATTTTTATATGTAGCAGAATGACAAACCGTGTTAGAAACTACGTAGTCAAGTCTGCATGAGGTTGTTTAACAACCCGATGTGGTTTGAGGGAAATGTGTGATGATTTAGACATGTAACTTTCACAATGGTGGTATGAGCTTCAATTAATTGCTAGCCATATTAGCTTTGTAGCACCAGTTAGCTCAAGAAACAAACACCAAAAATGTCTTGGCTGATTAATTACTTTTAAGGCTAGTGGAAATTGTTGTAGACTTGATTTTTCACCAAACTATTGCCTTCAGAGCTGCGCTTTATTCGTGCTGCTTGGAGGACGCTCGCCACTTTAAGTATCCAATAGAAGCAGCTGGGGCTTATTCACTACGAAGAGGCAGCTGCGAGGTCCTGTGGCTATTCATGAGGTGTGCAGATCCTAGGCTGCTTGATTTGGCCCTCACTCAGGGGGAAGTTGTTACAGCGGGCCATTTTTGGCATGTCCGGTGGGCTGCGGCACCACTTACATCTACAGTGATCGTTTAACACGCAGGGGTGGTAATTACCACGGGCTCAGTGGCTGACTAATACACACAGTGATGCTCTCACTCACTCGCTCTCACCCTCTCTCTCTTTCACAAACACACTCAGAAGCATGCTGGCAAATGCATGCGTAAGCTGGACTCTAATCACCGTGATAACAAGCTGCTTGTGGTGCTGATGCTTTCACTGTACACACCTCCTGAGTCTTCCCCATCAGCCCAGCCAGTAAGAATCAAATGCTACAGGCATGTGTTCGAGATGCAGATTCCACGTGTATGTTATGTTAGTATCAAGGTAAAATATTAGGCATATGTTTCTTATAATATATTTATATAATATATTTAATAATGTTTATTGAAATTCATATTCTGCAAACTTCAGCACAAACGCAATTATTGTGGCATGTGTGTGTTGTCATGGAGCTAGCGGATTTTGTTTCTCAGCTTTCTCATTGCGTTTGGGACGGACAAATCCATATGCTTGACTGGATATGCTTAAAGGTAATATTTTAGTACTCATCAGCTGCCTTCCTTGAGCACCCTTTTATGAAGCTGTGTTGGTAGTGAGGTGTAAGGACCAGAGTTGAGATTGCATTCTGTGCTTTTGTGATATTTCATGTCTACTGTGATTTGATATCCTTGGTAAACTCATGATGGCGTGACTTGGACGTACACATCATTGAACAGCAATGGCGTGTTCAATGTGTCAGTCTTCTAAATCAAATATGATAACATTAATTAAGGGTATTAAGAGGGAGTTGTTCCCAAATTCTGCTGTAACACCCTCTTTGCTTCTCAAAATGTTGGAACCCTTTGCTGACATGAGACATTGGAATTTTGCTATACTGATTTGATTGCATTCAGCCATAAGAGTATTAGTGAGGTCAGGTACTGATGTTGCTTTAAATAGTTCTGGATAACAAATGCCAATCAAGCTCATCCCAAAATGTTCACTCTAGAGAGCAGCCATTGCTGGAATATGGGTTTATACCACTGTAACTAATGCTTCTATTCAGGCATGGTGACCTAAGGCTCATATATGGCTTCCCCAGAGCATCTCATTTTATTGGCATTGCTGTTTTTGGCATTATACAAGCTGTATGTGCTCAGTGGAAATCCTTGGCAAGGGATGCAACTTAAAGTAGCCGAATTCACTAATTAGTGGTGATGTGTAGAAATGTTTGGACATACAGTGTCATTAGTGATACCACATCGAAAAGACTGGATTTTAGGCGTGCAGTAATCTTGATAAAAGTAGTGGTTTTTCTACTGTCCTAATTTCATGTTCTACATTAACTTCCTCATATCCAATTATTTTTCATTATCCGATATTTTTCATGTACAGATGCTGATGGATAAACATTTATAAAATGCAGAAATTTGGACCACCAACCTGGATATTTATTTATTTATAATCAGGTAACATGAGTAAAAAGATAGCATTTAAACAAATTATTTCAGCCTCACCAAAACATTCCTTTCTTCCAGAGTGTGATAAATGCATAATCAAATATCAGTTTATACGTCAAATCTAAACATGTGTCCAATGCCAGTGTTATTTTCTTCAAGCAAATATCAACCAGTGTCTGGAGAAATTACTTGACAAAAACAGAAAGCATCATGTTTTGCCATTCAGCAGCAGGCACATTAGAGAAAGCACATCGCTTTCATTTTGACCCTGACAGTAAAAGTAAAGGTCATTTAAAGGTATTGTGGACATATTAAGAGAGAAGGACATAGGTAGTGCACATCCTTGGGTTTGTGTGTGTGTGTGTGTGTGTATAATTTGTTTACATTAAGCACTAATGCTCAAGAATGGAAAAGGAGTCAAGAGGGTGAGGAGTGTGATGCCCTCTCTCTGCGGGGTGTGTGTTTAGGAAAAGCAATGTGCTGGAACTGGTGGGCTGCTGCACCACTGAAATGGGAAGGGAGGTTGTAATGAGGGCTTTCATTATCATTTATTTGATGAGAATTTTGATGTGGATTCAAGTTTTTTAATGGTGAACCTAAAAAAAGGCTTACATATAGATGGAACTACAACAAGCTGGTCTGTTGAAAACTAATCATGGAAAAATAATCATGGAAACACTGAAGCTAAAGCAGAAATGATTGTAAGGAATGGAGTCTCACAACTGCCCATAGAGTCTAAAGAGTGTCTTTTACGGTAGAGATCAGTAGGAAAATATGCATCATTACCTTGCCAGGTAATTGCCAGGTCATTTTAAGTGAAAAGAGAATTTTTTGGAATTTAGTTTGATCATTTGTGGCAGGTATAGTTTATAGAGCCATTAAGGATCTCTGGGCCATTGAGAAAGCACTGGTATTGTTTTAAGCAGTTTTATACAAGTGGAGTTTACCAGGCTAGGTCACAGTAGTGGTTTATGTGCATTTCTACAAAACAATGTGGTACCACAGAGTAACAAATATAATGCTCTTATATAATGCCATTTCAGACTCCCTCCAGTCTTTTATTAAGAAAGAGGACATCCATTCATGGTCTGGACAATTCACTGACCAAAGAAGAAAAATATGCTTGTTATCTATTCTTGAAACCTCTATGAACTGACCCTAGAAATGAAATGAATATTCACTAAATAGCTGAGGTGTGTTGTTAGCCCCAAAAGGAATCCCATTACCTTACAAAACAGCAGGCCTTTCCACTCTTAAGCTGCAGTTTACACATAATACCATACCGCACACGTTCCCCATCATCGACTCGAATGAGAAGTAGCTTAGCGAAGTGGCGACAGCAAACGACACTGTAATTAATTCAGCCGAGAGCCTGTGTTTGCGTAGCTCTGTTTCTCCAGTGACAGTCAGCTCAAGGCTGCCAGTCCACTGGGCTGTGTTAGATACTGGAGGCTCATTACCATGGAGTAAACTTTCAATCAACCCAATCATCTGCTGAGTGTGATCCTAGTAGATTGAACAGAATTAAAACTGCATCAAAAACTAATGAGCCACAATAGTTCATCAGAAACATTGTGTGTGTGCAATAAAGAGACTGTCTGAAAGCAGAGAGTACTGAAAGCAGACTAGTTGTCCTAAGTGCTAGGTCTAGTATTAGGTCTAGCCTGATCAATTTTAACAATCTAATCAAGTATCTAAAATGTATTTAGATAGAAGAGCAGTTTTACTTTACAGTGATTTACCACATACTGTAATAGATAACTCTGGAGGTCTCCGTAATATCTCTATGGAAACAGTCGTACCAGTGCTTTTAGCAGTCCCTAAGCAATACACCTTAACTCCTTGAACACAGGCATCAGTGTTGCCATGGAGAACGCTCAAAATGCGGTTATACTATGAATCCATTTTCCTCTCTGACAAAGTCTTTGAGTTCGCTGGCACTCCAGTTACATGAACAGCTCCACCTGGTTAGCTCTGCTGCTGTTTCCATGGCAATACTACATGTTTTTTGCTGACTACTGTTTGTACTCAAAACAAGACTGAGATCGCAAAAAAGCAACCCGAAACATAGCAGTAAATAAATGACAGTAAGAAGCTTAGCAATAGTAACATAAAACATGATATGCAGTATGTAAATAACTGGGCAGTTTTCTTTGTTTTGGATGAGTAGACCAGCACATTTGATTTTAAATGAAATGGATGACTGTGAGCTAAAGGGGCAGAATGACAGCGCTAATTGAAGATATTGTCCATATTGAGTAAATTGCATAGAGATTACAGCCCTGTTATAATTATCTGTCTCATTCTATAAGTAGTATTTGCATCTGTTGTCTGTTGCTGGCAGACATGAGCAACAGAAAAGTCAATGCCATTAAAGCATCACAAGGCTGAACAATGAGAGTAAATCTATAAAAGGGAGGACAGGACAGAAAGAACCAGTTAATGTTTGATTTAAAATGTACTTTAAAAAGACCATATAGCTCAGGGACAAAGGCTTTTGGACAGATAAGAAAAAGATTGTATCCTGTAATAATGTTCTAGAGGGGAAAAGTGTAGAGAAAAAAAGAACTCATGATTCAAAGCTCAGAACTGGATCCTTTGTCTTTATTGATGATGTCACTGCTAACAGCAGCCGCAGGATGATTTCTGAGGTACACAGGAGCATCTTAGCAGCTTAAAAACGTCTGCCTAAATTTGCAGTAGGACAGTTACTCCAAACATACTGCTAAACAATAGAATTGAACAGAGCCACAGAACCACACTAGGCCTGGACATGAATTTTCAATTGCTTGGGTATTTGTTTGTTGGGTAGTTATTCAGTTGTTGGATTCTCAGATTTAGAGACGTGGATTCTTTTTGCGTTAAACGTAGGTAATCAATGAAGATGAACTGGAAAATACATTTCGTTGGCACTTTCTTGTACTAAATTTACTTTTAATTGCACCTTTAACATGTGGAAATATATAGCCTACCCTCTCAGCTTTGGTGCCTGACATTCCTCTCACTCACAGCAGTAAACATTACGCTTCAGATAAACACTGAGCATTTGATTTAAGGAGCTGAGCTCAGACACTCATATAGACACCTTGACAAAGATGAACAGCAGCACATCTAGTCACTAAATTTCCGTGCTAATTGAAGTTACTGCATTTGCAATTGAAATTTATAAAGCGGAACTTGACTGCTTATTTTCATAAATTTTTTTAATTCTGCCTTAAACGGCTCAAATGTTATGTGCTAAACCTGAAGCGCTAACTTAGCAATGGATCATGAATTTGGCTCTTCATCCAGCTGAAATGAATACATGTTACAAAGATTTTAAAAGATTTTTATCTTGACCTTACTTCTGTATGTTGTTAAACACAAATCCACAAACTCATTTGTCTCCTTTATTAAATGGGAAATATTAACCAGGTAACACTATTTTTCTCTTTGTTAAAACTACCACACTTTGTGTAAAACAATGAAAATATAAATATTATATAAATAGGAAGTTCAAATATTTTATTTAAAAAATAACTACATACAACAAATAAATAAACATACTAAAATTATGGTTAAATATCACATTTTAATAGAATTGAATATTTGTGTAGAAAAACCAGCAAGTATTCCTCAAAAATGCCAACTCCAGACCCCCTGAGCATACATTTCACTTACCCTGAAGACAAGGCTAGTCTACATTACTGGAATATCAACAAGAAACACATGCAGTATTTCACTGCAAATATTTAGCTATAATGTGCTATGCATTTAAAATTATGTATATTTGTTGAGTTAACAATGGTCCTCTGAATGTGTGTGAGCAATCTATAAATAAAAGGGCTGTGATTCCTGTATGGTGCATTAAATATAGAAGTGGCAGCTGTCAAATTAAAGTTGACTAGAATACAAAAATTCAGTGTCCAATTACTAATGGACTGTGCTGAAATTATATGTGCCTCGTGCCTAAATCTGTTTCCAACAACATATTTTTACCAAAAAGCATGTTTGTATGTACATGGTAATGTTTACTTGAATTGAATAGTTTATTTAAATAGAAAAGACACCTATTAAATGGCATAATAAAATTATCATATGTTAATGCATAGATTCTGGGACAATTCAGGCCAGGAAAATGCTTAAGAAGTGGCAGTTAATTCAGTAATAACCTCCAGTTCTGTTGTGTCTTAAGGGCCAAATACATACTCATTCAACTTTTGAGTAGATAGACAGACAGGCATAATTTTTTGGAAGAGTGGGTGGAGTGCTTAAAACTGTTTCAGTGATTTTAACTTGGCTAATCACAATATTTGGGGGGTTGCTATCTATCTGCACATAAAGCACTGTAAAGCATTTGACTGAATCTTACCAGATATTTTAGTCACTTCAGAATTCAACCTTTTGCCTGCTGGTTTACATCCTGTCCCATACCATAATTTTCCATGGCCTTCTGGGCCTTTTGGAGTTTCTGAGCTCACAGGTGCTTTCTTTTTGTTTAAGAACCTTCTGAATTATTGAATTGGCCACTTCTAATGTGCTTTGACTTTTAAGCCTAATGACGGTTTACATCACAGGCAGTGATTAGATGTCACAGCTGTTTTCTGTTCTGTGTGTTTTTGAGGACTTTTAGTTTATATTCTGGTCTATGCGTGTCACGTGTTCTTTGTTTG
>JBBPDC010000141.1:7575631-7599997 GCA_037974485.1 Hemigrammopetersius urotaenia
GACCCTTAACCCCAAGTTGCTCCAGGGAGAGACTGCCCCCTGTAGGTAGGGAATGGAAGTCGCTTTGGATAAAAGCTAAAATGCCGTAAACGTAAACACAAAGTAATAAAAAGATTAAGATACCTCTTTTATTTGATAGCACAGTTTAATATTGTGTTCATATGCAGGCAGCAGTTGCAGGATCTGCGTCTGAAGCAGGAGCAGAAAGAAAGAGACCAGAAAGGAAATCACAGACGGGATCTACAGGGGGAATCTGCAGGAGAGAGAGCCAAACCACTCAAAATGCAAACTCGCTCCACACACTGCAACACAAAGTCTGAAAAACAAGATGTGAGTCATTCTCTTGGGTGCTATTTGCTGGCTTGTATGTAAATATTGACCTGCCTTAATGTAAACTAGTATACAGTGAGTGTGCCGAATGCTGTTTTGTGGATGAGCATAATACAAAGCCTCTTCACAATTGTGGATAGATAATACATGGTAGTGTTACATTAATCTGCCACTAGAGGGAGCTAAGATATTATTTGTCGATACTGTGCTTGTTGAATACTGAACCAGTTTGACTGTTCTGACTTTATTGACCATATTGTGGTAGTTCAGGGGACAGTAGGTGTGGCAGTTTTTGCCACATCTGGAGAGGTGTGTAAATTTGGTCTGGACATTCTAAATATTCATGTAATATTTTCACTGTTGGCTTTACATCTGTTCCCCTTGCCTAAGGCACCTGGGCTCAAGTTTCTTTGAAAGCCACCCCAACCCCCATGTACTCTCAATGATGCAGCAATAATGGGAAAACAGTGCTGGAAAATATAATGTAAACAAATACAAGTAGATTCTCAATTAATATGCAATTTAAATTATTTTATGCTTCACATATTTTGGGTGTAGGAATTCCTTCAGTTATTATGTCATGTTGAAAGGCTATATGCTAAGCATGTTCTCTTTCATTTATGTAGTCATTGCATATCCAAGGGCTATATATTCATTTAAGTTCATCTGCAATGGATTGTCCACAGCCTTTGAACAGCCTCAGTTTCTTGATTTCAAAAATCCTGTGAGAGAGGGTGTTTTTGAAGTTTACTCTTTATGATTTCTTTCTTTAGCTCCTGTTCATGCCCCCACTACCTGCCTCAGTAGGAGACATTTCTCTCGCTATGGAAGTGTCTGAAGAGGAGGAGGTGGAGCGAGTTAATGGACTTCTCCAAAGGGAGAACTTGCTGCGGGACTTGGGTGTGGTTGATCAGGTATACAGGATGCTTCAGGGCACCCAGCTTCACTGTGATGCTCCCAGGCATTCTCAAGAACAAACCACCTGTCATTCACACAACAGACATTACAAGCTGACCAAGGTAAGGTAGCCCAAAAGAAGGAGAACAGAAAATGACTTTTAAAATGACACTGATATTTCCAGTAATGCCCATATATTATTTGTTGATGCAGATGGACTCTCTGGCAGAGTTCTGGAGGCAGAAACACCCCTGTGCTGTGATTCAGCGACCAGTTCCTCCCGGAGCTAAGCCCTGTCTGCAGTATATACATGCTCGCCTCCTGCAGCAGGACACACACTGGCTTATGCATGAAAGTGGGTCTCATCGACCGGTTGTGGATGAACCAGCCAAGTTGCAACACTTTGTGCTGGAAATGACAACAGCCAAAGAAGCAGAGCGGCAAGGCCAAAAGGAATATAGGAGGGCCTCCAGTGCTCATCGTGTGCAGTGTCCAAGTAAACATACATAATTATACATATTATACCCATTTATGTGGGTTTTGTAGTGTTTTTCATGCTGATTTCAAATCTGCATTTAGTTTTTCCCTAACATGTACAGTTGCATAATAGTTCTAATTAGCATATAATAAACATATGCTAAGCATTTTTGAAGAAACATTGGAAGCTGTCTGACACTGAAAATATTGGCACTGAAAATGCTGGCACTGAAAATATTGATCGGTGCCTGCAGTTTAATAAAAACCGCAAGCAAATTTAATATTGTTCATAATACAAAAAAATTATGTGACTGATATAAACTGAAAACAGATCTGAAATCAGCATGAAAAACTGGTTCAGAAAAGTGTGTTGTGGTTTCTGATGATTACAATTTTTTTTTTGTTGACCTGTGTAATTAGTCTAGGAATTCAAAAATTAAAGAGCCCATATCCTATATTTTTCTCAGATTATCATTTTACATAATAAATTCTTAGAGTTATAACATGCATGGATTTGTGTACCAAAACCACTTGTAATAATTTTACATGGCCATTTGACCCTTTTATAGCCCTTAGATGTCTAACTGATGCATGCAGACTATAAAAACAGACTATAAAAACAGTTGGAATAAAGACTATAAAAACAGTTGGAATAAATGGACACACCTGAACTCTTGTAAATTCAGTATGTGGGCAAAAGTTCATTTTATAACCTTAACAATGTTAACACTCTACATCAAACTCAAGTTATTCAAATGAACAAATTTGTGAGGTTACAATGGCTAAGATAAAAAAAAATAGTAATTTTAGCTCTTTAGATTTCTCGAGTAACTAATTAAATTAAGCCTGAAGTTAAGCCAGACAAATGGCAAATAGACAAATAACAGTTTACTTTAGAATGTTGGCTTTGTGAAATGCCCTTTGCTGTAACCTCATATGTAAACATTTCTCCTAAAGTTATTCTGTTTTTTTTTTTTCAGTTAATAGCTCTATTGCTAAGCAAAGCAGCATAAGCACCTCTTTTGTGGAGTCAAGAGCAAGGGCTGCCTTGACTGCTGTGCCACAGCTTGTCTCCAGACGACTGAACTGTGCTCCAGTATCTTCTGACCCTAAAGCCATGCAGAGTCTGTTCATCATCTCCTCTGCAGCCCCTCTGGTCCCACGGCCAGAGCTCTCTTACACCCTCCGTAAAGCCCCCTGCAAAGAACCCCAGCAGGGCCATTGATCACAGCCAAGCTTAGGAATCATTCAGAATCCTTTAAGCACTATGCTCTCTCTGTCTTTTATTCTGACATGTGTTTTTCCTGATTATGAATTATCTGTAATTAAACAAGTATTATATATTTGGTGTTGGAAATTGTGAAGCACTGGTGCCCGATGTAGGTAATTGTTTCATTTTCTCAGTTATGGGATATTCTTGCTTGGGACTTTCTCATCACAGTAAAATTTATAACACATTTATTTGAGCTTTTGTGGTTACTTCTTTAGTTGATAAATAAATATACCACTCATTAATGTATTACTTCAATGGGCATTTATGTCTGAGCCTGTAATATGTGATTAAATAAATGTCATTTTTTTCTACCATATACTAAATACACATTCAATCATAAACATTCCGAATCACAAACATCACATGCACATAATCATATTCATATTTACTAACATACAAAATCACACACAATCACAAATATATATAAAATGGCAAACACACAAATTCACTAGTTTACAAATTGAAAACAACCATACGGTGTCCGCAGTAATTGTGACTAAATTTAGTTTCGTTACTAGTTTCGTAACTTTAGTCATTAGTGCATATTAAAACATATTTAAAAAATGTTTATTCAGGACTCCAAAAAACTTTGGAATTGAAAACACGTTTTTAGTCAGGGTTCGAAAAAATCCAATCAATTAATTTCCCAAATATCTCTTTTTCTAAAAAGAAATGTCGAAGTTTCATTGTGGTATGCCTTGAAGGATTAACAATTTTATTGAATAATAATTTTATACATAACATTTTAAAATGTATGTAAGGAATTATTTTTCTCCACTTACATCCCCTATTGAGTAACTTTGTGACTTAATCAGTTTACCAAATAAATGACGTAAAACAAAAAACAAATAAATTGCCGATAGCCATACACAACCCCAACCAACAGCTATACAAAGACTACAACCCTACTAATACTAGTACTAAGATTATTATAATTATTACTATATTTCAATGTGTTATTTTATTCTTTTTAATGTAGGCGGACACAACGACTCCATTGCATGTTGATTACGAATGAGTGTAAAATAAAAGGTGAATTTTAGAAATCAGAACAGAGAATTTTGCAGCTGCCGTTAAGACCAGTGGAGCAGTGATCAAAGAGTATTTAATGTCCATCAAAATATCATCGCTTTACTTTTTCAGTTCTACTCTCTGGCTGTAGGCCGAGTAAAGAGAATCCGACTTTAGGATCAGACCGAGGCAGGCGAATGCTTGTATTTTTGTAAGGATAAAATGTTTTAGATCGTTCCGGATCAACTTTGTTTACTCGTTTGAGCATTTTCGGAAAAGTTTTTTAGGCTCCGGTATTACAATAAATAAGACAGTTTGTGTTTGTCCAGTAAAACACGCTTGTTCTGCTTTGTGAGAACTGGGAAAATGTACAGTACTGATTTCCACCGCACTGCGGCGCTGTTGGTCTATAACCACAGTTTAGGCGCTCGTGTGAGAAGCAAATCCAGTCTGCAAGCACGCCGTTTTATTTGTCTTGTTAAAAAAACAAATACGTTTTATTATAATCTTTCTACGTGATTATTACGATAAACAAAGTCATTCGGAGAGGTTTGATGTGAGAAACTTCAGGATCGTTACCAGTGTAGGCGATAGGAACCAGGCGTCTGAGAAGTTTATATGAAACGGTTATGAACGAGCTGGCTGATGCCTGAGGCAACCTCTTTACGAGAACACTTTGGCCTAAAAATAATAACATGCAGCCCTAAAATAACTGTTATTTAATCAGAGTTAAATAAGAGTAAAGAAACGCACTGTATATTGGAAACCCGGGGTTCTGTCACCGTTAATAACATCTTAGATTTATTTGTCTATATTGAAGCTTTTGGCTGAGGGTGAAGATCAGATTTGTACTGGAGTGAAATGCCACCAGTAAACGTCCCTTCAGTGCAGAGTTGCGCTTTAAACTCGCGTCAGGTTTGGAAGTTCATTACTCATTGCTGAACACACGTACGATTTAATACATGTCAAGAAATGCGTGAAGGCTGAAAACCTGAAACAATTTACCAACAACAACAGCAGCCCTCCCCCACTCCTCCCTTCATCCAGACACGACCACCCCGCTCTTTTCTTTATTCTCTCCTCTCCTCTCCTCTCCTCTCCTCTCCTGTCTGTCTCGCTCTTCCCTTAACAGGCACATGGAGTGTTTGCCCATCATAGGACATACAGCAGCTCATCACCTTGCCCCCCGCAGGAAAAGACCCTGGAGACCCTTCCTAACCAATAATCGCGATAAGGACTTGCTGTTGAGGAGCGAGCCGACATGGATGTTTACGACGTTGTGAACTAGAGGCAAACTCATTCATTCAGTCGCCTGTAGTCCGGAGCGCATGACTTACAGTGGTGGGTGGATGTGGACGTGGATGTAGGTGGGGGTGGGTGGTGTGGGTGCTCAGCTCTGCTCTCATAAATTTCAGCCGGCTCAGAAAAAAAGTTGATCGAAAAAGGTAACTAAGCAATAAAACAAGCATGAGCTCCTATTTCGTCAACCCTCTCCTCAAGTTCAAAGGCAGTGAGTCTTTCCAGTCTGGTCATTACGAGTGTCCCGCTTTCTCTGGCGGCCGGCCTGCAGCGCTGTACGGACATGGCCCCGGATCCGCCGCCCCACACGCCTCTCAGCTGCAGGACCTCTACCCTCACCCGCCCTTCACTCCCTCGCACGCCTCTTACTCTCAGAGCGCGGGACTGTACGCAGAGCCCACCGGGGAACCCCGGGGCCAAAACGGCCCTCACGGGCAGAACCTTTATCCCCTACAGGAACCAGATTTACACCAGCATCTCGTGGACTGCGGATTGAAAGCGAGCTGTTTGAGGGATGGCATGGAGAGCGCAGCAGCATGTCCAGCCCAGATGTACCCCTGGATGCGACCCCAAGGTGAGATCCACCATCTCCAGAAGACTTGAAAAGATCGCAGACTCCCTTCAGACCCCTCGTTGGCATTTTCTGACATGTGAGAATGGGAACGCTACGAAAAAAACACGGCTGCATCGTTTTAGCAGCTCGGGCGGATTTGTAGTTTTCCTAACTATATTCAATCATAGACCTCCCATGCAAACCCCGAGCTGAGTTACTGCATTCTAGTCATGTTCTTTGGAAGCCTGTCTATTGCCCTCAATTACATTTTACGACGCTAGAAATGGGCGTTATAAACAGAGTCAACAAGTAGGCTATTTCCATTTGTTCAGTCCCATGAAGCTCCTCAAACAAGCTGGATGAAGTTTTACTTTCCTAAGGATTTTTCTAAGAACGATGTTACAGCTCAGCTGTACTTCTGCTCCACCCCCAGCCCAAACCTTGTCTGAGATATAATCCATAGTCCGCTTTTTAGGAGACACTCCAAAAGGCTGTGGACGCGCTTAATAACCCCAATTACGTTTTATGGCATTCGAATTAGACTTTATCACCGGAAGTGGTCTAGTTTGTATTTGTCTTGGTATTTTCAAATGGTGACAACAAATTCCAGAACACTCGAGGGAAAAGGGAAGAATTACTTGTTCACTTTTGCCGTTCAGGGTTCAGGGTTCATTTTATTCAGTTCTTCTGTACTGCTGTTTCTGTACCAGACATTTCCTGGACCACACCTCTTACTTTTTAGCTTTGGCATTTAAATGTAGGCCAAATGAGACCAGAATAATAAGAAAAGGACTTAACAAACTCCTGTTCGGATGCTGAATGTACTACGATGTTCCACTGCAGTTCTACCAGATACTTGTGTTTTGCATTTTAGTAACTACTACTTCTGATCATTTTTTACGCAGTGTGCTGATGATTTCACCGTGATGAGGGAACACGTCCATTCTACTTTTAAAAATCCACCCATAAAACACATACACACACTTATTTTTAAAGTTGACTGAATGATGTTGCAAAGTGTCAGATTATATGATATATATGGATGTGTGGATCACCCATGTCTTGCTGTAAACTGCTATCAGTCATTATTCTTATTCTTGTTTTGATTATTGTTTTGTTTATTACTGGTGTCACTCATTGCATCGGCAAATTTTTTATTTATTTATTTATTTATTTATGGATTTCATGCAGTCAGTTTCCTTAATTAACCCTCTAAACGACCCCGTCCAGGCTTCCATTCCACACTTGTATATCTCAGTCCCATTTCATTTTTTTTGCATGTTTTTTTCCACTGAATAATGAATCTGGCGGTGTCAGATGTAATTGTTTAAGGGATTAACTATTTTATATAACCCATTCATGCGTTTACCCCTGCTTTAGTAATCTTTATTAAAAATGAAAAGTAAAATTAAAGTGAGTGAAACTAAAATGTAATGTCTCTGCTGGCTTCCCAAAATGTCCAGAAAGGGTTCCTGGCTGAGCTATATACTGTCATTCTCTTGTCCTCTGTTCCCATGATCCTCTGTTTTTACCCTTCAGGTGGAGGGCGGAGGCGGGGCAGGCAGACCTACAGCCGCTTCCAGACTCTGGAGTTGGAGAAGGAGTTTCTGTACAGGCCGTACCTGAGCCGCAGGAGGCGCGCAGAGGTGGCGAGAGCGCTCGTGCTTACGGAACGGCAGGTGAAGATCTGGTTCCAGAACAGGAGGATGAAGTGGAAGAAGGAAAACAACAGAGACAAGTTCCCCAGCAGCAGAGAGGAGCAAGAGGAGATCGAGAGGCAGCGGCGGGAGCGCGCAGTGGACACAGGGACGCGCACGGCGCCCGAGGACGAATCAATTATTTGAAAGAAAAAGACTTGGATTTTGGTGGAGCAGACTGGAACACTCTATATTCACAGGAAAGACAAAGATGAAACAGCGTGGTTTATGCACTTCGCTAAGAATAACAGCGTCTTGCTGGTCATCAGTGAAATTGCATTCATAGGTTAATACATGCAAGAACAAATAACACACTGTCAGTTACTGTTTCCGTGTATAATATATTACAATGTGGCTTATGTACTTGAGCTACTTGTGGATTCAGGGCTTACTCATCAAATGACAAGGGACACTTTAAAGGGCCCATACCTTTGTCTTATACTTTATCTTTTAGGAGCAGATTTGATGTGCATACAGTTTTGCAAAATTAGCCCTAATTTATTTATTAATTTCTTGATTCCTTAGTCTATAAGACTATAGACGAACACCTATTCTGTATTAGTTACTTCTGTTCTGATTACCTGCCCTGTATTGAGCCTCATTCAAAAAGTAATCTCACTAAAACACTTGCCCACTGAATAGGCGGGTCTGAACCACTGTAAACACAATTTGGTACATTTTAAAACTAAAATAAATTCTGCATGCTACATTAAACTATTTGACGTAAAACACGAAAGGTGTGCTCAGTATTTCAGGACACGGGCCATTTGAAGAATCTGGAAGTGCATCTAATCTAACTGAGGAAACAGAATGTGTGAAATGAAACAGTGTAGCGTATTGTGTTAATTAAATCATTAAAAAACTCTGACAATCAGGACTATCCGCTTTGTCGTCATCATCATCATCTTGTTCTTCTTGTTCTTGTTCTTGTTCTTCTTCTTCTTCTTCTTCTTCTTCTTCTTCTTCTTATTATTATTATTATTATTATTATTATTATTATTGCTGTCCGGGGCAGCATTGACTCCCCTCCATTTGTACTCCCCTCCATGTTGTTACATAAATCAGAGGACATAAGCAGTGTGGGTTCTTGATTCTTTCGAGACATAGATAAGCATTCTTTGACTCATTGTTACAAAGACAGGCATTCATTGAACTCTTGTTTATAGACAGGCATTCACTGACAAATGGTGAATCTCGTTATAACACTCAGGAGCTGAGCAGTTCTTGTATATAAAACACACACAGACTTACATACTTAGTTTACATATTAAAAGCGTAAAAGTTAGTAATCCAAAAAGAAAGGGAAGAAACACTAAAATAAACCACAGTACCCCGGGGGACTAAAATTACCAAGACAATACCTTTTTCCGATTTTCTGATCAGCATTACTAGTGCAGAATCCCTTCTATATTCATGATATTTATATGTGTGTCATGGAAATTCTAATCACAATGTGAGTAACAAACCAATCAGTAGTACTTCCCTGTTGCTACGCAGGAGTGATATGCGTAGAAAGCCAAAGGCCCAAATGCAACCACTGTGAAAGATCGGAAGCAAGAAAAATGCTGTTTAAAAATGTATTAGAGTGAAAGAGATTTCCTTTGGAGATGGGCTCAAAGAGCAAAAAGACAACTGCTAACTAATAAGCGAGATAAGTGTATGTGAGAGAGAGACAGAGGGTGGGAGAGAGGGAGAGAGAGAGAGAGAGAGAGAGAGTGAAAGAGAGAGAGAGAGAGAGAGAGAGAGAGAGAGAGAGATGAGATGACTGACGCTTGAGGTCACCCAGATTGACACAGAATAATGACAAAAACAGTGCCAATGTATGATGTGTTGATGTGGCAGTGTAAGAAGGCACATGGCCTTCAAGAGTCAGGGATAGAATGATTAAATCAGAAATATAAATGTTCATCAATAATAGAGTTTCCATTTGTCTCTCTGAATCTCCTACTATCTAATTGGACTTTCCACCTATCTATCACAAGGTTTTGTTATGAAGGTCACAATATGTTCCATGATGCCATTGCAGTATGCATTTCTGGACTGTAAAAAAGACACTCTATTGCTAGTGGCGGAGCTCTGACCTGGTATAGTTGACACCCTGCACTCAAATGGAGCTCCATGTTGGCGTGTTGACGGACAGCTTGTGTACTGAAAGGAAGCAGGCTCTTGTCTGTAACGTCCCAGGGCTTCTCACGATGCTGCAGCACTTGTGGCTTTGTGACCTCTTTTTACTACAGGTGGCCAACCAGGGAGAAGCATAACTACTCTCTCACACACTGACCCACCAGAGTGTGCCAGACAGATTTTCTCTGTCCTCATATGCACTTAGCCATGTACTGCAGAAGCTAGTTGCTCTTTAGACCACTGGCAGTATTTATCATCTCTTTGACTTTATTTAACAGAAATTCAGCTCCTCAACTTGTGCAGACACTTTGCTTCAAGGACATCAAGTGTATGGGCAAACTTTCTGTACATGAGTATAATAGGATTTTATTGCCAATAGTTATTGAAAGTCCAATTTTTGTGCTATATTTTGTACTGCATGATTTATATGATATTTCAATGGCGTGGAATAAAACAAATTCAGAGGTAGTCCAGCACACGGTTTCCATTACTTTATGGACTAATCTCCAGGGTTTAAAATGTGATGACCGCTGCTTTAACCACTGCTCGACTTGAGTTGTGACATGTTTCTGCAGCAAGGAGAGCTTGCGGTGGCTAAGCATGATTTATCTGGGAAAGAATACTTCATCATTCTTTTGACTCTGATTATTCAAATAATTTTAAATTCTTAGGAGGGTTTCTTCTAAGAAATGTTCTGCTTGGACCCCTTATGAAATGCACTAAAAAAGTAAAATGAAAATCGCCAGGACAGCGTAACAAAGTCCTCACTTGTTACAATATAAAAGTACTGCCTGGCCATATTAGTCATATGGATGTCCACTTGTCTTCTCATCTTGCATTACAGGACATTTACCATTATGAAACTGTATTGTAAATAAGTGTTATATAGCAGTGGTGGAATATTTATTAATAATCTGAGACATCTATCTTCACCATAATGTGCTCTTCACTTTTGAATTCTTTGTCCCTTGAATTTGCTAAAACATTGTGGGACAGGCCAAATATCACTACCACAATCTTGCCTCCTTTTCTCACATCAGACAAATTTGTGTATTTTTAGTCTGTCCAGGTACAGTGTAAACCGTTTACAGGAGCCTGACAGAGATATTGAGTAATAGCTTTGGGAATATTTGAAGGTGGGTTATGGGTTTGCTGTGTGGATCTTTGTCCATTAATATTTATAACATTTCACACTGAGGCAGTGTATTGAATATTTATGATAACCACATGAGGCTGTATCACACCGATGATGACTGGGAATTTTTGGAAGAATTCCATGGGAAAACACAGGAAAAGGATAACTTAAACCCACAATCAGGCATTGATGTTTGTATCAAATGTACTGCTCATTTCGATCTTCACCCTTTACCTTTTAGATGTCTCATTTTCTAAATATAACCCTTCTCCCATCAACAGCCAAAATAGCAGGGATTTCCATGCCACTGTTTACGAACCCTGAAAATATAAACAAACTGTTCATAGCTTTTAAATCTGTTTCCCTATGTCAATGACTATTGGTTCTTGCATTCATAGCACATAATTTCTCAGTCTGTAATTTTTAAAAACACAACCCAGAACCTTACTTCAGAGTCTGAACACGATGAAAATTGCAAACCTATTGTAAAAACACATTTAGACATATTTAGACCAGTGAGAATTTCCTTTCCTTATGTAAAAGCCCCTGCTTCAGACTCAAATATATTTCAAAACAAAACATTGAACAGTGTTGCAAAGGTTTGATTTTGTCTCTGGATTTCTCCCCCAGAAATGACAAATAAAATCTACTTAAAACACTTAAATAGACTACATTCCATTTATCTATTGCGGTTCTATGCTCTAGTTTGGTTGTACTGTTCAGTAACTTTCAAAATAGTAAAAAAAATGATATGATATTTTTGCCCTATTGCCCACCCCTAGGCAACTCAATAGTAAATCATAAATGTCATTAAAAACATGCATGTTCTAAAGCTGATCCTGTGTCAAATATCTGGGACAAAAACTGAATTTTTACAACCACTGTTATAACTACTTTTTCCCCTCAACAGTTTAAGTGTATCTGGTGATTAGCTAATGGCTAATGGTTTTTGAACAAGACAACAAAAGTGCAGTCTAACCTTTCTTTTACACTTAATTAATTTGGATATTTTACTCTGAATTATGTCATCACCTCCAGTTGGGAGGCAAGGAAAGTTTTTAAAATCAGATGAGATTGGGTGGTGACTGGAAGAAAGTACCTGTACTAACCTATACTGTCTGGCCTTTGGTGATTTGGTAAGAGCTGACACTGTGCTTATTTTAAATGAATTTTGAGCCCCTCAAACAAGGCATCAATTTCATAAGGCAGTGCTTATGCTCAGCAAAGCTTGTTACGGTAACATCCATGGTCAGCGGCCGCTAGAGGTGGGCAGTATAATTGGCATACAGTAGAAACTATATGAATTTGTCCAATGGTAGAGATTACTATACAGTAATCCCCTGCTTTTCGGACAGTCCGTATAGTAAAAAAATGCCTAAAAATGCCTATTTTTATAGTATAAACCCTAAATATGCCCCCAAATTGTCACAGGAGGGCAGAAATGACTGACCAGAACACCAGAACATAACCTTGTCGCGTGGTGGAAGAGCCCAAGCGTGACTGGCACGAGAGAGCGGGTTTCCCACATGTTTTACTCTGAGAACGCTCCGGTAGGGAGTTGAGGTTCGCACCAAACGAACACACAGGGGAAAATAGGGGGATGCTCCAAGGAGCCAGAGTACTCACGGTACCGTAATAGATAGGGCTATGGGACACGTTGGACTGAAGCATGCAACTGGTCTCCTGGAGATCAATCAAACTCTGGAGTTTGAAGTATCTGAGTGCTTTCCCCGCCGAGAACTCGGGAAGTTTTGGGACAAAAGTATTGGGACGCCGCGGTGAGGTGAATGGTTTTCAGGGAATAACCCCTGATCTACTCGGGTAAAAAATACAAATGAGACCTCTTTGGAAAGGTCTCCTGGAGTGCATCGCGGAGAAATCGTGCTTGGAGCGTGGGGGCTCAACCCTGGTGTGGAATTTGAAAAAAGTGCTTCCAGGTTGGCTACAGCTAATAGTTACTAATAGTTTTATGCGGAAATCCCCACAATAACATGGAAACTGCAAATATCCTCAGCCTTTTTTTGTTGCAATAAATGGCAATAAAGTGGCAACAAATACATTTTTTCTAGAAGTTTTCACACAACGGGACTCGTTCACCTCGCCATGATGCTCACCCATTACTTATGTCCCGTGACCTTACGAGATGCATATCTCGGTGGGGAAAGCACTCAGATACTTCAAACTCTACTGTTCAGTAGATCTCCAGGAGACATTTCCAATGAGTCCTCATTTGTTTTTTAGCTGAGTTGATCAGATTTTATTCTCTGAAAACCGCAGTGTCCCAATACTTTTTCCAATTTAAATTAGAAGAGGCGAATACTGGTTTACCTTTACATTTTCATCAAATGTAATGCATTAAAATGACATATAGTGTTCCGGGAGCATATTTGGGGGCATATTTATTGTTTACAATATAAACTTAAGGCATTTTAGTGGGAGGTTACTCTATAGGTTCTTGGTTCAGTCCATCATCTTTGTCATGTCCGGTGGTGCTAGTCCCCCTCGGACGTGCGCTACCTCTCGGCACGGAGCAGACCAGGAGCCAGGGATCCATGCTAGATACTGCTTTATTTTCAAAACGAAAAACAAGGATAACAGAAACGGGCACGAGGGCCACCAGGATACATGAACCAGAAACAGGAAACACGACGCCTAACAGAGGTGATGAACTCATGATGAGTGTGACTCAAACAGAACTTAAATATCAAACATAATCAGGACTAAACACGAGACGGCTGGAACTAAAGTTCCCCCACTGTTCATGTGGCTGGGCTGATGCAGGTGTGGACCGCAGGACGTTGTCCTCGTCCCGTGGCCTGGGTCCCTCACCGAAGAACCCTTCATAGTCCAACACGGCAGTCCCGCCTCCCAGCAGGCCTTTGGCCTTTGGCCCTTTGGAGCACCCTGCCGCGAGCCATCCTGTAGGCTCACCGCTGCAGTTCGGCAGGCAGGCAGGCCCTTCCTTGGGCCTGGTATGGGCGCTCACCGTGCCCCTCACTGTCAGGCAGCCAGCCCCTTCCGAGGGGCTGGTCTGGATGCTCATCGCGCCCCGCATTGTCTGGCAGGCAGCCCCCTCCGAGGGGCTGGTTTGGGAGCTCACCGCGCCCCGCGTTGTTTGGCAGGCAGCCCCCTCCGAGGGGCTGGTCTGGGTGCTCACCGCGCCCCGCATTGTCTGATACGCAGCCCCCTCCGAGGGGCTGGTCTGGGCGCTCACCGCGCCCCGTGTTGTCTGGCAGGCAGCCCCCTCCAAGGGGCTGGTCTGGGCGCTCACCGCGCCCCGCGTTGTCTGGCAGGCAGGCAGGCAGGCCCTCACCTGGGCCTGATCTGGGCTCTCCCCCGGTTCGGTCGAGCCCCCTAGCTCTAAGCTAACCTCCTCCAGCCCCCACCCACTCACCCCTAGGACTGTACGCCCTCCAAAAAATACATGGGTATTGTTTCCTGCATTAAAGATACTGCTTTATTTTCAAAACGAAAAACAAGGATAACAGAAATGGGCACGAGGACCACCAGGATACACGAACCAGAAACAGAAAACACGACGCCTAACAGAGGTGATGGACTCATGATGAGTGTGACTCAAACAGAACTTAAATATCAAACATAATCAGGACTAAACACGAGACGGCTGGAACTAAAGAGACACGTGATACATGAACCCAAACCATATGACACCAAGACACGTGACCATAGAACAAAACAAACGGAGACGTCAAAATAAAAGACCCTAAACATGAACAAACAGAACAGAAAACAGACACAGAAACTGACTGAACCGTGACAATCTTATGCTGAGTTGTACCTTATGTTTACATGTCTCTATCCTTGTTTGAGTTTTGGCCCTTTTGCCTTCTTGTTTTATGTTTCAAATAAAGATTAAGAATTTCATTTCACATCATATATCTTTTCATGATTAAAACAATTTATTTCAGGATAATAGTAGCATCTGTTAGCATCCAAAAAACCAAAATAATTAGAAATTTTGGTGGTACAATTACAGACGGTTTCACGATCACGGTTTCACGATTATTTTATGTGAATTGATTTCACATCTGTACTAAAATATATAAATCACACATTTAAAAAACACATTCTATAAAGTGACCCGACTCCGGATAAGCAGGAGATAATGGATGGATGGACATTCTATAAAGGTTTTGAACTTCAGAAGCTATTTATTGCTGCTTTTCAAAATGAATTTGTAAAATAAATGTAATCTCTGTAACCATCTGTAAGGCTGTAAAAATCTGTAAGCTGTACAGACAGAGGTTACTGCTGCCTTTTAAAAAAAATCAAGTAATCTCTGGGCAAACAGATGGTATTTAAATCTGTATTTTAACACAGTCATGGAACAGAGAATTTGTAGTTAAATTCAACACATCCAGCTCCTTTGATGAACTACACATTTTTATATTTTTTAGCAAGAGAAATTGCACTGTTTAACTTAAAAATGCAGTTACAATTGCTGCTTTTTAAAGAGGCAAACGAGGGGTCGTTGGAAAGGTGTCACCAAGTCCTATATAACTGTGAAGTTTCACAGAGATTGGTGGTTGCCCCATCTAGAAAAGTGGGGAGTGCGTTCCTTGGGGGACTAAAGTATTGGGACACCCGAGCAATGTGAACAGGTCACGCTATTGTTTTTTTGTTCGTGCGGGTCTAGCTATACGATTTAATGGCATAATATCAGGCACAACATAGAACAGCCCTGGATTGTTATTCCACTGGAGTGGAGTAGGCTACACTCATATAGGCCTATATATACTTTATATATAATTATTCTAAAATGATGTAACATGTTTTTAGCATTCATTACCTTGTAGATGTTCCTAATATTTAAATATTGATAAAAACATTTTATTACAGTTTGTTGTAATGCTTTACACTTTTCTAAACTGTTATGACAGCAATTACTATCACAAGAAATTCTAGTCTGACAAGAATTCGGACAGCTGTGATTTTCAATTCGGAATACACTAGCCCTTAAGTGTAAAAATGGAGCTGCCCTTCTAATAGTAGAACTGCATGGGTATCAAGCTCCCAAAATACTGCTTTGCATTTTTCATGAGATCTTGAAGAGTATCTGTATCCCACGTTTCATCTCCCTTTAGCCAGTGTCTGTTGCTTGAGACAGCCTTTGTGTCCTTATCTAAAATCAAATGAACTTCTTTTTGAACTGTCCAAATGATGTCTCACAGCGTGGGTAAATGGTTGTAGAACTACTTTATGAATGCTGGAATATTAAATATGGTTACAATCAGTTTTTGTAATGTAAGAAACCTGTTTTGTAAGTCTATGGTATAGCTCTTTTACCAAACTAAAAGATGCCTTTAGATAGCACCACATTGAAGAACTCAGATGCAGTTTGCATAGAGCAGGAATGGGAGACATACAAATGGTGAGAATCAGGCTTCTCCATGAAGCCATTAAGAATAGCGAAGCTACTAAGGAGACTTTTTCCAAAGAGTTAATCTTAGCCCTCACACATTTAATCAGACACAACAGATAATTTCAATCTCCTCATCAAAAGTAATTAGCTCAGAACTTATATCTCTTTTGACCAGTGGGAAATGAAGTCCTAATTAGCCTCATTTGTCTATTAACTTCTTTTTTATCATTGCAATGTTGCATTAATGGATTATAAACTCCTGAAATTTAAAACTGTTTTAGTGGGGTATTGGAAAAATGCACTCCTGTTTTGGGTTTATTTTCCCTTTCACCATTCTTAACCAGCCTGTGACTGACTTGTTTGACAGATGATCTCCACTCAAAATATATATGTTCAAGTGGGAAAAAGTACAAATGACCGACTTCTCCTTCAGAAACCATGCCTTGCCTTTTTTACAGGTTAAATGTGCTGAAGGTGGGTTTGGGCTTTCTCCTTCTTTGCACGCTCCTAGGTTTGCTCAAAAGTTTCACTAGTCATTATTAATTCATGGCTTCATTCTCCTCTCCAGAGAGCTGCTATCTCCCCAGTTGTTCACATCAGGTTTTCTTTCCAGGGAACACTGCATCTCCTGAGCAGACAACGTATTGTCTCACAGAAATTTGGAATCTTCCACAAAATCAGCCAAAAACAGCTCTGCTGCAGTACTCACCACATCTAAGAAAGTGGGGTAACCAGTAAAATTTTCTAAAATATATGAACAGATTAGGTGTGTTAAGTGTGCTCTGAAGATTATGCTGTTAAAAAGTTTAACAGCATATTTACTGTTCATTGCTTGACACAGCTAAAACAAAAGGGCATGTGGGGCTAGCTTGTAGATCTAGTGATATGTTTAAAAAGTCATAGAAAACAGACAAGCAAATATACTGGCAGGATTGTTTCTTTTGTTGAAAATGTGCAGTCCTGACCTTTTTGTTTGAGGGCAGTGTTTGTGTAGCTCAGGATGAGTGTTTTAGATTTAACTGATATTTATCACTACTCTTATTGGTATTACTCTCCATAATTTGGTGCCAGAACTAAATACATTACAAGGAAAGATGTTAAAAGAGTCAACAGTTTTATTACTCCTGTTAATACTGTTTTGTTATTACTTAACATTCATAAATATCTATAGCAGCTTTTGTCCAGGATCTTATTGATATTTTGGTACAGTATTGACTAGTCAAGAAGCCGGACTGATTTAGTACATGTTCTGAATATCTATCTCTGTTCATGTAAACAAATCATGTACAACACAGTATTAAACTTGTGTGGCAGCTTTGACACAAGTTTGATCCTACTGCAGAACTGTAAACAACTGTGAGCTATTTAATGGCATTAGTAACTGCTATGTATTTGCTGTCACTGACATTACATTGTCAGTTGGATATTTCATAGCATAATTTAACATGCTTTCTTTACTCCAACATGACTTTCAAGGGTTGAAAGCTTGAGCTTTCAGTAATGGCCCTGTGTCTTGTCTGTGAGGTTCTGACTAGAAGGCCTGACTCCTGGCTTTGACAGCTAACTGTAATCGTGTTGAGCAGCTGCGTGAGGTGCACTGTCTGTGGGGTGCAGAGCTACAGGCCAAGAAACATGTGTAACTAAAGCTGGCACATTCATTAAGTCGCTGTCTCCCGAAACGACCTAAATCCAATCAAAGAGTGTGCCAAGGAAGAATGATGGGAAGCGAAGCTGGGGTGACATTTCAGTGATAGCCGACATCTCTTCCCTTCAGACAAACGGCTATTTTGTTCTAGAGCCAGTCACAAATTACAGCAATTTGTGTCACTTTGCCACTTGGTTTTGTCGCATGAAAAATAATTTTGCCCCAAATCCGAATGTCTTTTTCGGCCATTCGCCCCATGACTAACCACTTGTTCATCATCATGCAGATGCCACATCAACAGCAAATAGAGACGTGATGATTTACAAACAGATGATGTGTAAGCAGAAGCAGTTTGGCCTCACCCCAGATCCAACTGTGTCCAATCAGGGGAATAAAAGGCACAGACAGTAAAACAATGCTATTCTTGGTGTAAGTCAGGCATTCTGTGGTTGAGTGAAGGTTGCATGGCAACAGCATTGGAGGACATCCCAAAAAAAAAGCAAAATAAAACTGTGTGTGTGAGAGAGAGGGGGGGGGGGGAGAGAGAGAGAGAGAGAGAGAGAGAGAGAGAGAGAGAGAGAGAGAGAGAGAGAATTGGATTATGTGAAATCCAGGATTGTACTGTATGTGGGGCAGAAGTGTAGGCAGTATTATTTCCTTCACTTTTTCTGGTTACTGCAGTGTACAAATACATTTTGGCTGGCAAAGCTCTGTATGGAGGATATTTGTTGTTGATTTACTTAACAAACACAGAATGTTTGAGCATGGATCGCAGGACATATGAGACTGTTACTCAAAATTAATGTTAGTAAATCAATGTAAAACCAGAGGAGTGCCTTGTCATGCCAAGAGTGTCTCTCTGCTTCGGTTCCAATAAACCAGGGGTTGTACATTTATTTATTTGAGTAATGATCATGTCAAAGAGATGATATATCACTGTCAGTGGATATGAAAAATCATTATCTACCACCATGCCTACAGCAGCAGTAGCTAGATCACATTATGTAGCATGTCTTCATGACTTGGTTAAGAACTTCAAAGGTCACTCTGACACACTGCAAACAATGCATGAATGCTAGCCAGTGAGTCCAAATTATCTCAGTGAACTTCCATGTGTTCCTAGAATTTCAGGGTGATAACTTCTTTTAAAGAAAAACATTGAGATTTGAGTATCTCTGTGATTTCTTTAAAATTTTGTTTTGTTTTTGTTCTTCAAGGTCAGTGTTTGAAGGATGATTACTGAAGGGGCCGATTTCCATAATCTAGTAGGTTTCTCATTTCTCTGCTGACTTCCTTCCTCTCCTTCAGACAGAAAAGACCGAGACTTATTGCATCCTCATTGCCTCAGCAACAGGATGTTTTTGTCATCCCTTCTGATTGCACAATGGCAATGAATATTACTTTTCAAGCATTTAGGATTTTGGCATAGTTTAAATAGTTTTCAGTTTTTTTTTATTCATTTGACATATTCTACACCTGGTAAATCAAGTCCATTGTAACTGTGACCATGAAAGTGATAATTAGGTAAAGTAAATATTATCTTGTAGGTAATAAAATGCTGCATATGGAATGCCATGATTTCCATAGCCATGCCTTTAATTTAGGCTGCAGCTAAATACACAGCACCCTCAAGAATTCTTAAAGGTTTTGTGTCCTGATTGGTAAAAAGAAAACAGGTAACAAAAAATGAAAATAACCTTTGCTTCAAATTAGGAATTGACAAAAAAACTTTTCAGTCCATCATGTGGGGAAAAAATAACCCTTCAGGTCAATATTACCTACTGAATATATTATGTCAGGTTGCACTTACTCTGCTGCACAAACTGTGGAACATTCATACTGATTATCACAAGACATGGGGAAAGAATGGGCTAATGTTTCCAAGACAACACCCTGTAGAGTTCAGTAGGTACACCTATTTCTGAAGAAGAGAAAGGACTGCGTGTAATGCATGCAATGGCTTAAGTGTATTGCACGTAAGCCATAAAGCTCCCCTTATATACAGGTTCCTAATCGATATTACTGTGTAACAATACACTGAGATAATAAATACATGTTGGTTTACTATTCCAAAATTCTTCACCAGAGTATGGGGAATCACTCCAGACTCCTTTGGCTCATTACAGGGCAGTTAGAAATAATGGCCACAACATCTGTCTGGTCTACTGTGCCAATATGCAGAGGGCCAGGCAATTTGCCATGCTGCCCTAATCCTTTGATTGACCAGCTGTCTGCCAGTGGAGTGGTGCGGTGCACTGACTTATACCAGCTGTGTCCCTCGAGATGACAAGCCTTGGCAGCTACAGGTCAGAGTAATGTAGAATCAAATCAGGAGAAAATTCAATTCAGTGTCCTTATCAAGGATATTGAACACTGTCTCAGCAAGAGCATACCATTGCTTTTGGCATTAACATGGTTTGACATTAGCAGTTCAAAAGGGTTCGATCGAATGGGGATTAGCACAGAAGGGCCTGGCTGAAGCTCCAGAAATCCATGGCTAATGATCGGCTTCCTGGGGATGGCATGCGGAGAAACACTGAAGAGAGAATACTGAAGTTGTGTTGCTGGGTTGATACAGACTTTACGCAGACTATTATAATGTTAGAACTTAAAGAGCATTTATCCGTCCAGGAAATAAATGAAGATCCACTAAAAAGTATTTTGAAACAAGGAAGACTGTTTAACTATAATCTGCGAAAGGTGGTGATATTTTAAAGGAAGAAAAATTATATTCCTTTCAAGTCTTGTATAACCTAGCAGGTCTGTTGCATTCATTCTACATGCACCAGACAGCCTTGAAGTGTTTTACTTTTAAAAAGTTCTATTTTCAGACAAAGAAGTATGAGTGAGCTCTTTTAAATCCTATTCATGATCCTTTGGCTTTTCTCTTTCTCATCTCTTCAGAGGGCACCCAGATGAACAATGTAGGCCCAGGATCAGCCCTGATGCAGGCAATGACACAATACCCCACACTGGGACAAGTCTCCCACGCTTATGAGCAGCCACAGCCTGGCAAGGAGCTCAACAAGTATGCCTCATTGAAAGCTGTGGGTAAGACTGCTTGCATTCTTCAATTAGGTTTGAGCATCAAATGCATGGATGGATATTTCCTGTTCATACATATCCTGGGTTTGTTAGCAACTCTACATTTGTATTAACACAAATTGATACACAAACAGCAAATATATTGACATTGAGAAAATAATTTAAAAGAAGTATATATTTTAAAGATTTTGTTTGGCATTTATCTGAAAAGTGGATGATGTGATGTGATGTCACTTGCGATATATGCATTTAAAGATGAAGGATTATGTACTATGAACATGGTCTATTTCTAGATACTGTAAGGAATAACCTACATTTTTAGAAGGAGCAGCATGTTTAATATTGTTTTTTTTTTTTTAAATAATTCCTTGCTTAAGCATGGTTTGTAAATACCTTGATTGATCATGATTTGCTAAATACACAATTTCCTTTACAACGAACATTAGTAGAGTTCGATGTGGGCAAAAATATTATGGTATAATTAAAATTTCTGATGGTTTTGGTGTACAGTGAAATTACATTTTAGCAGCTTAAATTAGCAAAAGCAATTATGGAAATTAGCTAAAGCAATTGTGGAATCCCCTTAGCTGCCCAACCCCCAGTAACAACAGTCTGGTGGGCCGGTCTCAGCTCAGAATGCCCGGCATGATTTTTTGTCCCAGTCCAGCTCTGAGTAGAGGTTGTGCCCTTGCAAAAATTAATCATTAGAGGATGTGCCCGTGCATAAATACACAATTTATACTACTGTTCTTCTTGGTTAATTTTTATTACTATTACTTTTCTTGGCTTATCTTCTTCTCTTACAGTTTTTGACATATTGCCATGGTTCCAATGTCAAAACGTCTATTAATATCAGGTGTAGTGCATGTGTATTCAGATTTTTGATCAGTTGATCCGGGGCCTTGTAATGTATGTGGAGAGAAAGTGGGCAGGCAAGTTGTCTACAACATGGCAAAAAGAAAAACTAAAAGAGCGCCACACTTTGTGGCATTGCTTAAACAGGATTCAGTTCTTATAAGCAGCTGGTGGCCTAATGCTTAGGGAGTCCCCCCTGAGATCGAGTTCATGGGTTTGAGTCCTTGGACTGCTAGTGACACCACTGAGGTACCTTTGAGCAAGGTACTGTCCCCAAACATATGCCTCCCGGGTACCCCCTTGTTGGTGGCAGCCACTGTTTCACTTGGTGAAAGAGTTAAATGCAGAGAAAGAATTTAATATTTATGAATTTCACTGTGTCACTGTGATGTGTTCGCATGTGACTATAAACGGCCAGTTTACTTCACTTTACTTTTACAAAATGTGTGTCAAAGAATCATGGCTGATGTCATGGCTAAATCAGCCAGCCAGAGACAAAACATGGTGAAACTAATCAATTTTGTAGAGCTACACACAAAACAGACTCTACATAGACACTAAAACTCAGGTCAGTTATAAAAATGGCATGTGTCACTGTTTGTTGTGGTTTAATTACAAATAATCAGCCCATGATTGCAGCTATGTGTTCAGCCATCCTTAACGATGAAGGGCTCTTATCAAGCAAGTTAACACTCATCAGTGATTCAGTGGTAAAGCAATGGGCACTGAATGAAGAGAATCAGAAGAGCACTGGCTTGAATCCATGTTGCAAGTAAATGCATTTTTTAACACAAAACTTTTTTTATAGCTGCCACACAATCACACATAGCATTTTCTTGCACAAGTGCAAGAAGTCTAGCAATTGTTATTTTGACTCTGCTATTTCGATCATACGCGTACCTCATAAAAAAGCTAATGTCAACAAGGTCTGGACATGTGTCTCACCCTTGTGTTTCACTGACCCCACAGGTTGACGACCATGCTTCAGATGGCTTGCTTTCATGTAGCGTAACCCTCACTTTTTCCATTTGGTAACATGTATCCTAGGATACTGTCACTAGCAACACATCTCTGCTAAGCATTTGTGCTGTTTCTGATGTATCCAAATGTTGCAGTCTCAAGCAGATTCGACAGTATTTGGCACATACCAGAATACCAGAATTACAAATCTCGTACTTATACTAGATGAACCAATACACCACCCATAACTAGTATACATGCAAAGAGCCAGAAGTGGCTTTTGGCTGCAAAACACATGATGCTGGATACTTCAATCCTTGTTTTAGGGAAAAACAAAATTCATGGCCCTCGATTTATGTTTGCGAGGAAGGATCAAAATGCATTCTGTGAAGGACATATAAATAGATTTTGTCCATACCTGCCAAGCCTGAATGATTTTCACAAGAAAATTATGACTTCTGTGTAAATGTTTTTTGCAAATCTTAAGCATTACTCTTCTGATAAATACATGATATAATTTCTGCTTTCAGAAAGCATTTAAAATATTAGCTAAGCCATTGTGCCAGTACTGTCGGTGTATTGCTTTCAGTGTGGGCTGATCTGTCTCAGTTAGAGTGACTGCTTGCTAATAAGCACAGAAAAGTAATTTGATTTGACTGCTACACTGATTCCACCACTTTTGGTGGTGAATAATAATAAACAGGAGCAACCAGGGAACACTGTGAATAATGGTGGACTTCTGGCCATGACATTCATCTATAGCTGAAATGTTGCTGCTGGTAATCTACTGATGTAATGCCTCACCAGCTCAAAACAGAGAAACTATGCAAAGGGTAGTAGGCTCAGGAGACATCCACAATAGCTGAGGACAGGCTAATAAAACACAGAAAGAACAAGAGTTGAACCCACATGATAAATGATCAAAAAAGCACAAAATGCCCAACACAGCTGCACAGACAAATTTAAACAAATTCATGTAGATTTGCCAATTTCACCAGAGGTTTTCACAATACTTTGAACCCTAAGCTGTTCTTGACTGATCTACATACTGCCAGAAAGCCCTGTTTTCAGGGAAGAAAAAAATCCAAATATTAATTATTTAGCAGATTCACATTAATAATGAAAAAAGAAAAGAAAAACTAGGACAACTTAATTACTTAATTAATTATTCATAAGATATTTCACACCTTCCAACTGTTTAGTACCTAGATGTATGACTTAACAAAAACCACTTGCCATATAAACAATTTTTGACCCCCAACAAATCTCTTTGAATCTATGTAAATGAAATCCTTTTCTTAACCTTCCTGTTAAGTATACATGTCTATGAGGGATGGGTTTGGTGTGTACAGTAGTGGCCCCAAGGAAGATTGCATCTGAGTGAAGCAAATTTCAGCATGTTTGCCTAAAATGTGTTTTTGTTCCATGTCAATTTTTTTTCACAGTGTTTTTTATGAAAAAAACCCAATTGACAGTTTTTCATATTTTACTACTTTATATTTATGCTTTTCTATTGTGTTATATATGTCTTAGATTTGTATTGTCTTGTCTATTAGGCCTCGTTTACACTGTCATTTAAATGTGACCCAATTCCGATTTTTTGCTCGTATGTGACACAGATCGGATCTGTTCCATGACAGTGTAAACAGGAAAAAAACGCATGCATTCGGATATTATGAGAT
>JBBPDC010000141.1:7631886-7642918 GCA_037974485.1 Hemigrammopetersius urotaenia
CACCCCAATACAATTGCCTCCCTATCCCAAAAATGTCTGAAGTGAAACAAACACCGTATGTGTGACATCCACTAAGTCTCTAACGATATCCTTAACTTATGTGAGTAGTGTATATTCGTTTCGAGAATGTGTCATAAATACATAATCAAGCTAGCAGAGCATATGATGATGCATAAGCTGTAAGTGAGCTGGCTTGTGTGGAAGCTGGTTTAGTGTGCAGCAGAAAGTGTGGTGACAACAAAGTGGTAGAATGTTACAACGTTGTGCTACAACTACATAAATGACCTCATCAGGGTCACTTTGGCAATATTTATATGGTAGTCAGTACATTAAAAACCTAATAGGAAATGTACACTTTAGACAAGCTATAACCACACATGACAGATAAAACAGTAGAGGTAACACTACTGCATATTTTTAGTCTTGTCCAACAAAAAACAGCAAAAATGTAGGGCTCAAACAATGTTGCACCTTTCCTTTGACCACAAAAAAGATGGGAACGGGGCAAGTGGGCAAGATCAAAGATTAGACATGAGTTTGAAAGATCCTCTCAGCGTCAGTACTAGCATATGCTCCTGAGTCTGTTATTATAGATACTAAATAAGACTGCTATATACTGTTAGGCTGCCCTCTAACTTAAAGGAAATCATTTAGTCTTACTAATACAAGCCAGTCTTTAAACATGGCATATGTTTAACCATGTTTTTATTGCAAAGCATATCAGCATCACAACATATAGCACTATAATTGCAGTGCTAAATAGGAAAGCTATCAAATTGCCCTCCTACGGGAGGTAATGAAATATCTACTAAGAGGAGCACTGCACTAAAGTGGCTTAAGTATAGAGAATTAATCATTGTTTACATTTGAAATTGAAACAGATTGCAATTTATTTATTTTCATTTTCATGAAGAAATGAATATCACATTTTATTATACATCACTTAATTCGTACTAACCTAGGGGTAAGGTATTTTCTTAAAGTCAATTTTCAACCACAATTTACATTTACCTTGTTAGTTTTTCATCATATTGGTCTTCTTGGCAAATTGTTTAATACTGTCAAAATGTTGTGACACCTCGAGAAAGTCTTTTTTTATTTTTAAAATATATCACTGTGCTATATATTTATATGTAGGCATATTAATTATAATATTAACAAATTTTTTTTGCTTGCTACTCTCACTACTCCCACTCATCATCAACTGGAAATACTCAGTAAGCTCAGAGAACCTCCCTGATACCCTGTTTCACTTTATTAGTCAAAGTACAGAGAGCGTTATTTCTGTTATGTTGTTTTGTTTTGAATATCTCTGCATTTTAAAGGTAATCTGATATTTTAACATCACATTTTAAAAGTGTAAGCAACATGTATCTCTGTACAACATGGAGCATCCTTATGACATTATCATTTTTAAACATTCAGTTAGAGTCACTGCCATCTCTTTGTATAATATTCCATCGAGTATATATTGCACAATAGAACACCACAAGAGGTAGCTTTATGAATTTTCTGATAGAAAATGATTCTTAAACACATTCCTAAATTTCTAACCACTGGGTGTAAAAGTCTACGCTGCCCTCTATTGGTTATGTTATGTTACTGCATCTTCCATTTTTAAGTAGTTTTTCATTACAATTACATATAATTGTTTTTATTACAGCATTCTAAATGACTGTACACACACACACGCACGCACACACACACACATACACACACACACACACACAACACACACACACACACACACAAACACATACATATACATATATATATACACACACACACATACATGTTGTTGGATTATATATATATATAATTTGTGTGTGTGTGTGTGTGTGTGTGTGTGTGTGTGTGTGTGTGTGTGTGTGTTCTTTTTTCCAAATGTTTCATTACACTCACTACTTGTATTTTCAAAGTGGCCCATTAAAACAAGATATATAGAATACCATGTCTTTCTCGCAGCGGTGTTCCAAAGTTCATGTCCATCTGCTTTAAATGTAGGCTGCCCTTGTTCAAATGTTGCTATCTTTTGGAACATGTCCAAGTGTGTGGATTATTGGAAGCCAGATACAAAGAAAAAGAGCAAAGTGAAAGTCTGACCAGATCATTTACCAGGCTGGGGAATGTTACGTTAAGAAGGATATTTGTCTTTTGCTGATGAAAACTTCGCAACCTGATTTATCATCAAATTAGTCCATTTTTAAACTTCAAATGTGAGGAAAAACCAATTAAGAAAATTGCCCCTTCCTTCTAATTTACTATAAACCCAATTTTTAGACAAGACTCTTGCTGACACCCCAAATGTAGTTTAAGTCATATTTTCTATCAGACTTTTATTGAATAGATCAAAAATGTTAATAAAGATCCATCTCACATTACAGCTCACATACCACTAATAAAAGTTTAAATGGCACAGAACTTTTTAAGTTTTTTTTTTATAATTCATTGATATTACATACTCCAAATGAAAACCTTAACATTATCTACCAACATACTAGAAAAAAGTATGTTAGACCATGGAAATGCTACAATAGAATACATATGAAAGGCTGAATTACATTTGAGAAAATAAAAAACAGAAACATGACCAAAACACAGCCATTTATTTTAGTCAGGACATGAAGAGGTTAATTTTGTGCTTGCCTTCTGTGGGTCTGGTTTCCTCTGGAGTGAAATAAGGCCAGAGGCAGTCTAGTCCTTTCACATGCACATGCCACCCTTACAGTGAAAGACTGCTGGATTGTCTGAAACTACAGAAAGAACAGGTAAAAATCAATTATAATCTGCTTCAAATCAAAAAATGTTCTTTTTACAAGTAGCTAAAGGATAGAAAAGACATGTTATGCATATTTTGAACTTTTTAAATGCAAAAATAGACAAGCAGACAACTGAATGGAAAGATTTAACACATCAGTAAGCCAGTAGAAGAATCTTCATAGCGAAACATTCAAGTCATGTGAGCTTGCAGTACTAGTATCCTATTGGACATAACAATTGTTTTTTTCCCCTAAAAGGGATGCAGTTTTCTACACTGGTGTTGTTATGGGCACTGGGAATGTCATTCGTGAGGGGAGAGGAAGCAAAGCCCACAGAGGAGACCATTCCTTGCTCAAAGAGCTGTACATGTCTCATTGAGGACTATACTTCAGAGCTCAGCGTCTACTGCAGTTCACGGAACCTGACACATGTTCCTTCTGACGTCCCTGCATCTGCACGATCTGTATGGCTGGATGGAAACCAGTTTACCACTCTGCCAGCAGTTGCGTTCAAAAATCTGAGCAATCTGGACTTCTTAAATCTGCAGAGTGGCCAGGTGACCAGCCTTGACTCCCAGGTGTTTAAAGGACTGAACACACTTGCTCACCTACACCTGGAGCGGAACAGTCTCCGTTCATTGCCTGCCACCATCTTCCAAAGTACCCCCAACCTTGCATCCCTTAACCTCCACAATAATCAGCTGTCACGCATAGATGAGAGGTTGTTTGCTGGACTCTCTCATATGTGGTTACTGAACCTGGGATGGAACTCTCTTTCAGTTCTTCCAGAAGCTGGGTTTCAGGATCTACATGGCTTACGAGAGCTGGTGCTTGCTGGAAATCGCTTGGCTTACATTCAGCCTCAGCTATTTCAGGGTCTTACAGAATTAAAAGAGCTGGATCTCACTGGAAACCAGCTAAGAGTCATCAAAGCAAATGTGTTTCTGAAACTTCCCAAGCTGCAAAAGCTTTATCTTGCCCAAAATCAGATTACGACTGTGGCACCTAGAGCATTTATTGGAATGAAATCATTGAGATGGCTGGATCTGAGCAAAAATCGACTTTCTGTGCTCCATGATGAGACGTTCCTTGGTCTACATAGCCTACATGTGCTCCGTCTGTCAAACAACTCAATTAACAGCCTAAGGCCAGGTACCTTCCGCGACCTGCAGTATCTTGAAGAACTTGGACTGTGCCACAACCAGATTCGAGTCTTAGGGGAGAGAGTTTTTGAAGGATTAGGCCATTTGGAGGTGCTTAGCTTAGAACACAACAGGTTACAGGAGGCCAGGATGGGCTCCTTCATGGGTCTTAGTCACCTGGCGGTGATCAAACTGACTGGTAGCTGTTTCCGCACTCTGCCAGACCATGTGTTTAAAGGCCTTTCAAAACTCCACAGCATTCATCTTGACAAAGGTTGCCTGACCAAAGTGTCCACCCAAAGTTTTGTTGGTCTGACAGGCCTACGTAGACTTTTCTTACAACACAACAATATCTCTGTGGTGGAGCGTCAGAGTTTTGTGGAGCTTCAAGGGTTGCAACAGCTTGATCTGAGATCCAATAAATTGGCTTCCCTCTCCTCCAACACCTTCCATGGCTTAAAAAGTCTTGAATACCTCCTTATGTCCAACAATCTCCTTTCTCATCTTCTTTCAGAAATCTTTTTACCACTGCAACACCTATCCTGGCTAGACCTCTCAGGAAATAAGTTGGAGGTTCTTCTTAATACAACACTGTACATGCTACCAAGGCTGCGCTACCTTAACCTGAGGGACAATGCACTGAGCACCCTTCCATCTTCCATTCCCGAGGGCTTGGACCAGCTTTGGCTATCGGGTAATAACTGGAAATGTGATTGCAGTGCTGGACCTTTTAGAGATTTTAGCTTGAAGAAGCCACATGTAGTTCCACGGCAGGTAGAGACCTTGGCAGAGGGGGAGGAGCCTCACATACTTATCACAATCTATAATAACATCACATGCACCAGCCCACCCAACCTTGCTGGAATAGACCTGCGGGATGTCAGCAGCACACACTTTAAAGACTGCTAAGTCTTTTGAATACAAGTGTAGTTAAGTTTTAAATCAATCCAAATAATTACTATGATCAGTTGTGAATATTAAAAATTTCTGTCTTTTAATTAAAGGTACTCCAGATTTGTTAATGAGAAACCCAAACAAAACACCCTGGTCAGTCTGTAATAACCCCTGGAATCAAATGACATGTAACTATCTACCACTTATGTTAATGTGAATTAAGACCGAGTCTGTGGATTCAGTGTGATTCAAATAAAGGTCACGGTTAAACAGTTAACAGTGACAAATCTCATCATGTATCCTACGTGACATTTTTTGTGCCCTGTGGGTCCTTATCACAACACTTGCTTCCCTCTTGCTTAATCATTATCAGGGATAGAGGGCACAGCCTATAATGGGCTACCTGTCAATGGTTTATGTTTACTGACTGTTTTCACTGAACGTATTCTTCATCAAGTGTGCTAGATGTTCAGGATAAATTATTTTAGGCTTAATGACTTGAATAAATTAATTTACAAAGCCATTTCATATAAACTGTTCTGCAGGGTAACTGTTCACCCAACATCAGCTGTCTCTTTCAGAATAAACAGATTTGGTTTAGTTTCCTTCTCAAAAAAAATAGTGAGTGAGTGGGTGAGTGAAAGAGAGAGAAAGAGAACAATGTGCATGCTGGTCTTGAAAAATGTCAGCCTCACCTAACCAGTATGCATCTCTGTATTTTAGTCCAAATGCATGAAAAATGTACATTAACTTTTACATACTAATGTTAGCCACAGTTGCTAGATTAAAATAAAGTTTTCTTTCCCATGATTAGTGTATTATTCAATCATGCAATCAAATAAAACTGGATTTATGTCAGAATTGGTCTCAGTGGTGTCGATAAGAATCATAGTTTAAGAGGATACAGCAACATTGTTTGAGGTTTGAGCCTAAAAGGTGTGCTAGAAACGTATTCAAGGTGAAACGTTTGATGAAGGACATTATATGGCAATTACGTACCTACATAAAACGTTTTTCACTTTTTTCACTTTTATCAAGATTACATCACAAAACTCAGAAGACACAATTCAGAAAAAGAGGTACAAAAAAACAAACCAAAACAAAAATATTTGTGTGATAAACAATATACTATTTTTTACATCAACCCACTATTAATAACTTGCATCTCAACCACTCAACTAAGCAGACATTAGAAAAATGACTGGCTTTAAGAGTAGATAGAGCCAGTAGACCTTTCACAACGACAGAAGTCACACTCTTAGAAAAAAAACATAGATTGAAGCTGTCCGTCAGTCACACACACACACACACACACACACACACACACACACACACACACATAGACAATACAAATACAAACACACACACACACACGCGCGCGCGCGCGCGCACACACACAAACACACACACACACACACTGTGATGAGTATGAACAATGTGGCCAACATATCCAAAAACTGTCAAGTTCTTTTCTCACAGGAAATACAGTTAACCGCGCTGACCTTTATGGAATTTCATAGCAGGTAAAAATAAACAAAGGAAGACTTAGAGGATAAAAACTGCGAAAAAGTGGTCAAAAAGAGAAACATTTCGGCATAAAGTCTGCTTCTCTGACCCCGGACAGACAAGGTGTGGCCCAGACAGACAGGGGCCCACCTGCTGCGGGCGTGCGCGCGCGCGCTTGCTTGCTTGTATGTGTATACACGCGCATTGTTTCCATGGTAACCACTCAACCTGAACTCCTTCAAACAAACTTGGCTGGCGTGTGCAGGTTAGCTAGCTGTGTGTCTGGTCATGTGTGTCTTCTGCAAAAATGCAGAATATTTCTTTTTTTGACAGCATCAAATCCCAAATACCATCACTTGACTCTGACTTATCTTCCACAGTAAGTAAATAATACGTTATTTAGCACTGTTAGCTTGCTTTGTGCCTTAACTTAGGATAAGGAACTCTGCTAACTAGTTCATCTAACCGTAACAAGTGCTTTTTGCCAAAAAGTTATTTTGTAAATTACTTTGTATGTAGAAAGCATACCATTTTGTTGATCCTCATAATTTGGATTCCATAAACTCTGTACAATTTTATGATTAAAAAATCATGCTTAAGAACATGTAGGATATATATAACTGTATAACCAGCTAAAGTATTCTGCAGTCAGACAATGAAGAGGAGATCTCTGTTTATCAGCGACCATCACTCCTCAGATTCCCTCAAGGGGCAAACGTTGACCCTGATTGTCTGTCATCAGAGGAACTTGGAGCTGAGGTGTGTGCCTGTGTTTATGAAGTGTGAGCAAGAAATTGAGTGAATTGAAATGATTATTTCTTAGTTATCTGGGTTGTCATGCTTTCTTCCTCATGAAACAGGACTTCCTCAAAACAGTGATAGAGCATTTTGACTACAAGGTTGATGATGACTTAAGTGAACAGAAAGATGACCTTAGACCTCTGCTTGCTGCAGAGCATGATGACCACTTGACTGAAATTGGACATGAGTCTGATAAGCACTTTATCACCTCAGCTGGAGCAGAAAGACATGATTTTGCAGACCATCCAAAATCATCTGATCAAATGCGTAACGAAGAAGAAGAAAGAAACAACTCAGATACTAATAATGCTGAAGAAGAATGCATATCACCAGAGCTTTCAAACCTCGGAACTGAAAGACTCAAAAGATTTAGTGGACCACAGTTTTTAGAAAAGGAGGGAAAGATGCATACACAGCCATATCCTATTTTGTCATTGAAAGTGAGTTTAATTGTACACTTTTCTCATAAAACAATAATTTACATCACTTTCAGCCCTGGCATATTCTGAAAACAACAGTTTCTCTCAAAAGCTCTTGGAGAACTGGGATCTGGATCAACTTCTTCAATCTCTAAAACAACATACTAGCCAGCGCAATGATGCCAGTGAAGAAGGAGAGATGGTGAAATTTCAACCCATCAAATGTACAGGTTTGATGTTTGACTTTACTTATGTCTTGTCAATTCCCAATTCACTGTTTATCCAGTTCCTGTGTTCTGATCAACCATGTACTATCATGATAATAAAGAATAATATTTCTGTTGGGTTACAGATTATGACAATGAAAGACAGGAGATTAATATAATGGATCAATTGACTACTTTCTGTATGAAGCAGACATCTGTAAAGATGGACCCCAAAATGACTAATTTGTCTGCAATAAGTCATAGCAGATCATACATGGAGAATGCTGCAGACAGAAGGTACTCTTATCAGGATGGTGACAATTCAGCTATTATTTTTGATTAGATTAATATTTATACATGGTTGTCCTTATTATACCTACTGCATAGCACCAATATGATAACGTTTAATGTTATATATTTAATTTTATTTATGACTAAATTGTTTCATATCATTGTTTCACAGAAATACTGATGAATGGGCAAGAGATTTTAGTGGTATCGCAAACAAACTGCACCTGAAAAATTACAATTCTCCCACTATATATATTGATTTACACAAATCTGGTCATCAGACAAAACCAGCGGTTATTTGTAATACACTCTCATCTCCTGACCAACTGAAGCAAAGTCTGTCCACAGAAAGAGTGAGAAACACACAGCTGGAAGCAGCCAGAAGAAATGGGTATGATTTATTTTTTTTCAAAAATAGTCAATTTAATAAATGTACTAACTTAATCTACTTAATCTATTCCTGGACAAACAGTCTGAAATTTTGACACTGTTTGAAACTTGTTACTGTTTACGGGATATGTTTTTAAGAACATTAGATTGATATAGGGGCAGCTGGTAGCCTAGTGGTTAGGGTATTTGCTGTGTGATCAGGCAGTAGTAGGTTTGATTCCCAAGACTGCTAATCACCTCTGACCCTGAGCAAGGTATGCTCCCTGGTCGCTGTGCTCCAGGCTGTCCACAGCTTCACTTGGTGAATGGGTTAAATACAGAGGAAGAATTTTGTGCTGTTCACATTATGTGCTGTGGTGTGTTCATGTATGACAGAATGGTCACTTTCACATAATTTAATAACATTATGGAAGACTCATTCAGACTAAATTCAGATTTTGTGCGTTTGCAGGATGCCTTCTGGGAAGAGTGGATTGCTTCAAAAAATAAGAGAGTCAAGGAGTATGGCTAAACATTCTGCTAAGCCTCAAATGGAAAGCTTAGGAATAAGGAAAGATCAAAATAGCTGTGGGAATCCACCTCTTATTAAATGTCAGGGTAAAACATCCTTTCTTACAAATGCCTGTGATAAAACACTGTCATCTTTCAAGAAGACTGCAGTTGAACCACAAAAGGAAGAGAGGTACAGAGACTTCCTAAAATAACTCGAGGAAAAAACAATATAAAAAAAATTGACTGTAATATAAAACTAACTTACTGTACATGCCATGCCTCACTCTGCCTGTTTGAAAACATTTGTTTGTTTAGAAATAAATCAATGTTCTCATAAGATGTTGGATAAATTGATGACATAATTAATAGTATATTTTTAAGAGATATGAAACTTTTTAGAGTGCCCATAGTGTCTGATGAGTTGTGCTTACTAGTGACCAAGTACAGAGGGAGGACCAGATGAACATGGCCCAATGGCAACAGTATCTGACGCATCTATTGACCCTCAAACCTCAGCGGTCAACAAATGATAAACAGAGCGCTGCTGAGATAACCGATGTTCTTTATGATACTGTGAGCAGTTTCTATTAAACCTTTATAGAATCTTTCAGTTTTTACTACTATAGACAAGCTTAATATTTTTTTTATGCTTCTTTAACAGGATGGGTCTCATCTTCCTTCCGTTAGCACTCTGGCTTCAAACCTTCAAAGTAGCAAATGCCTGCTCCTCACTGTTACCCTGTCCAGCCCAGGTGTGGTAGCAGGAAGGGCACAGGGAATGGGACAGACGGTGGAGTCAACTTCAGTGAAATCTCATGTTTACAACTCACTGATAGCTTGGTTCATGTCCTTGGTATGAGTAATTATATTCCACTGTAGAATCCTGTTCATGGGGTATAGATCTCTGACCTCACAAAATCATGATATCTTACATTTTAAATTATTTGGTATAACTTATATTTAAAATACACAAATGTGAGTATATACAGTAAACCCTTGTGAGTTTGCGGCTTCAGTTGTTCGCAGATTTTTTTTAGAACCTAACTAATAATTATTTGCGGTCAGCCCTGCAAAACCACAAATATCCTCCACATTCGTTTGTTGGCACTATATACTTTTTCACGTATTTTAGTACTAAATTATTAAGAAAAATATAATTTTCTAATTTTGTAACTGTAATGCCTAGTCAGCGGCCGCTAGAGTCTGCCATCATATGAACAATGGGGATTTTGTGTGGGTGTTTCCCTGGTCAGCTTATTCAGGAGGGGCTCCCAGCCACATGGAATTTAAAAAATTGGTGATTGGTGTTGGGTTGTGCAAGTGTATAAAGGGTTCCTGTGTTCAGGTTGTGTTAGTTCACCCTCATATCCCCCCCTGGTGTGTACCTGTTATTTGGTTTGGTGTTTAGGCAAGTGTCTTGGCCATTTCTGAAAATGAAGCTATTCTGGACAGTGGAAATCCACAGTTGCGCCTCCTTCATGGACAGGTACACACCAGCCATGACAGTAACATAAATATTAATGTAAATTCTGATACATTTCCATATAAAATACAAACTGTATGTGTTTTAGTAATGTCAAGAGAACACAAAGAAAGCACATCTTGGGATGGTGAAATATCCCTGTACTGAGAGGTGGGAGGTTTGAAAGTAGCCAATCTGAAAGCATTTCTCAATGATGCTGATTGGCTGCTGCCCTGTGATACATCTTTGGCAGATACAGTCCAGTATCATAACAGTTTCATGCGTGGAGCTATCGAGTGTTCTCGTGTTTTTTGTTTTGTTCTTATAGTCCTGTATTTTTATTACTGTAAATTAAATTAAATTACTGTATTTACCCTGCTTAAACCAAAGAAAACGCAGTTGCATGAATTAAAGTACAGTATATACAGGTGTAACAGCAGACTAGCACTGTGGGAGACAACAGTTCAGTGTAAATTGCACAGTACGGATGCAGGTTTACCTTTACATTTTTTGTGGGTAATGTATTAAGGCAAGTTTAAAATTAGCATATTTGGGGGTATATATTTAGGGTTTACAATATATAATTGGCATTTTCAAGCATTTTGTACCAATTCGCGTGTGCCCTTGGAGCGTATCCCCAGCGAATTTCGGGGGTTTACTGTATATATAT
>JBBPDC010000141.1:7647471-7667868 GCA_037974485.1 Hemigrammopetersius urotaenia
TGTATGTATGTATATGTACATTTGTATTTTATCCATACGTTCTAGGACAACTTGGCTTTAATTATTCAGATACATATAGTGGTATCTACAGTTTATCTTTAGCATGCACATTTGCAATAGTAGGTGTCAGGGACACTTTGATTAGCCAGTCAGTAGAAGACCGCTACTATCGTCAGCTGGCCTTCAGTATTATAATTACAAAATCAGTCCTTCAAGTGCATATTGTCTTTGACTCAATAATATTTTTAGTATTCTTTTGCCATTTGCCATTGAATTATAGGCTAAGCCCAACAGCTGTAGCAAGAATGAAACGGTGAGAAATGCTGGAAATTCCCCATTTTTGGTGGCTGGGCTACAGCAGTTTTGGAGAGATGGCTTGGTGCTTTATGTCTGTGCTGTATGTCCTGAGGAACATCAGCCCCTTTGCATAAAAACTAGGGTAAAACAGACATACATAAACCTACAGACATACATAGTTATTTTTGAGGCATGCCTCAGTATTTAAAAACATTGTGTCTTTATTTATTTTATGTACAGAATAGGAATGAGGAAAAGGGACAGACTCTGTTCTATCAGCGAGTGTCCAAGTTTTTGTCTCAAACCCAGCTGAGGACAGTAGTATCATGGTTGCCACAGCTTAACCTTGTACTACAACAGCATGCTTATCCTGCACTGTTCTCCTTGCCGTCTTCATGTCTTGACTGCTTCATTTCCATCAACCCTGACAAAGAGGTGACTAAATAGATTAATATGACTTTTCATTTACCTAATCTGAAGTAATGTTTTACCCCAAAGAGGTCAGTAGTCTAGTCTTTTGTGGGTTTGCACTGACTTGGTACTTTGCTGCAGGCAGTTGTGAAGGCATTTGGAATAAACCCTGGATTCTACTGGCAGACACTTGAGACAAAAGAACAAATATGCCGAAGGGCAGAGGCCTTGACTTCTCCGTCTCACACTGAGGTGAGAAGGGCTTAGTCATTTGCAACAGTCTCCGTAGATCTTGTGGCTCAAAAATGCTCTTTATTGTTCCTTGCATTGCCAGTGAATGTCTCTCTTGGTCTCAGGTAGTGGTTGCTTTGGGAAGTCGGCTGCTGTTTCTTGACCCTTTAGCAACACACTATACCCTTCATCTTCTCCTGAGTGCAGGTCTGGATGTGTGTGGCCTTCGATTAATTTACCCTTCTAAGGAGCTCCTTGCACATAGTGCAGGTAAATAGCTAGACACAGTTTTAAAACCATTTATGCTACACGCATGAGTAATTTCTCCAGAAAAATGAGATCACGATTATTGAACCATGATATGTTTCTGGGATTAAAAGTTAGCTGTGAATTGTGGTGAAATACCATTTTTATCTCAGTGTGTCTAACAGGTGAGCACAATTTGGAGTATGTTCACCACCCAGTGCTCGCCCTAACTATCCGTGGACCCTACGCTAGCTCTGTGTGGCAGGAGATAATTGGGCCCTCAGACCCCCAGGTGGCCCAGAAGACTGACCCAGCATCTATCAATGCCCTGTACTGCCACAGCCAATATCAGCCACTGTTCCTCTATCCACGTCTTGCCAGTCGAGTGCACTTGAGTATGTGTGTGTGGTTTGGTGGGAGACTACTGAAAAAAAGCCTTGTGATAACTGAGAAGTAAGTCCATAAACCCTTTGAACACTTACTCTGATAGATTTAAATATAAACAGCTGCAGTTAACAATTAAATGTTCAACTAATTGGTCCATATCATCGTGATCTGGCAATTATGTAATAACTATGGTGTGCCTATTGTAAACCACAGTGTCCAGAATTTTGAGGATAAAGAAGATGGTGCCCTTTACACGGAAACCTCTCCACCTTCAACTCTCTGTGCCACAGTGAAAGGTAGAAGAAAGCGCTTTGTCCTATCACACCACATGCAAAGCACATGTAGCAACTGCTAATACTGATATAAATACAAGCTTTAGAATGCCTACAAATAAACAATGGGTTGTTATTTGATGCATGTGAGGTTGCAATCTCTCAACCTCTCAACTTGGGGTTAAGGGTCTTGCTCAGGGACCCAGTGGTGGTGCTGAAGGTGGGATTTGAACCTGTGACCTCTTGGTCCAGAGGCAGGTATCCTACCCACTGAGCGAGCTACCTCCACTCCATATATAGGGACGGTACCTCAGTGGTGCTTAGCAGTCTTGGGAATCAAACCCACAACTTCCTGATTGCAGGGCGAACACCCTAACCACTAGACTGGGGTCTCCTGCAGTGGAACAAAACTATACTTATTGTAATGTTATGTTTTACAAAAACACACTTTCAGTCAAGACTCAAAGGTTGAAGATTGAAGCAATTTTCTTGGCTGCTTAGAATGTTTATAAGATATAAAGTATACAAGGTATAAAGTAGCTACCTATATGGTAGGTACCCAATAAAATAGCCAACTTTGAGTGTATATGCAAGTTGACTTAGTGTATTCTTCTCTTAGAGCATGTGCCACCCATTTCACATCCAGTGGTACCTCTTCTTTGTATAGTCTTGTATTTTCCTTGCTTTAACACATACACATTAGCTGATGAGTTGTATCAAGTGTGCTAGGGAAGGGAATCCACTAAGCTATACACTGATCAGCCATGCCATTGAGACCACCTGCCTAAAGATGACACTAGAACAACTCTCACTTGGAGGTGTGCTTGGGGTTGGGGTTGCAAGCTGGGGTCTCTGTGAATCAGACTACCTTGTCCAATACATCCCACAGATGATCAGTGAGTCCTTGGGCGCCCATGTCTTTGTCACTGGTCCTCCAGTCCTTCTTTAGACCAGTCTGAGTAGGTAGTAACTACTGCATACAAGGACCACCAGACAAAACCTGCCGTTTTGGAGATGCTCGGACATAGTTTAGCGATCGATTTGGCCCTTCTGAGAATGCCAATTTTTGCTGCGTTCAACACATCAAAAGTCTGCTACTCACTTGGTGCCTAATATATCCCACACCCTCACTGGTACCATCAAAACAAGATAAATGTCATTCACTTCACATGTGAGTGGTTTGACAATGTTTATGTCTGATCATTTTTATAATAACTCCAGGACCATGACTGGGACACAGTGTTGTAGATTTAAATAAAACGATTTAACCTTCTTCTTCCCTTAGGCGATGCGTTCCTGATTGTGTCTCCAGTGATTGCACCATGCTGTTACAGCTATGTGCTGTCTGCATGTGCAAAGAAAGGCTTCCAGCTTATTGGGCTGCAGAGAGTACAAATCTCCCGCAAGCGAGCCTCATCTCTGGGCCTCACCTCAAAGCAGGTAATCAATTTAAAGCACCTGCCACAAACTCTTCTCGTGAATGCTTAGATCCGCTTGTGAGAGTCAGGTTGAGACAGTGATAGAGATTGTGTTTGTCATGAGCCTCTTGTCTGGTTGTTTTAGATGTCAGCTTTCTGTCACGCACCTACTGTGTTTCTGGATGGAGAGCAGCTTGAGTTCAACTCTAAATGCCTTGTGCTGCTGCTGAGGAAAGAGAATGCACTACACCACTGTGCCAGCCTGTCTACAGGTGCATAATTTTCAGTGTCATAATGGCAGGCCATGTATTGTGGTTTTCCTCCAAAGTTGGGTTCAATACTGTTACTTAGTCAAGGCTATACTAGATAGCATCACAAAAAGAATACCAGACAATCAACCGGTGCAGCCTCTATAGTGAGAGGTCATCAATTTAAATTCTTCTCAAGTTCTAAACGATCAATTGTCCAAGGACTCAAACAGTAGAGGTAGCAACACAAAAACCTTTTGTAGGAGTTGGTAGTTTTAGTACAGGTGCAGACCTGTCCTTCTGTCCTGGGTATCAGAACAAGAGATCATGTGTTTTTCTGTTGGTAGGTATTACTGTTGTTAAAGCAACAGTAAAACAAAGCAATAACATGGTGGCTTATAATGGTTATGTATTAGATCATAAACACTGTACAAATTATTAACAAGCAATAATTACATTACATAACAAGCAAACATTACACTAAACTCATTATCTTCCTTGTGTCACGAGGGCTCCCGTGATTTACCTCGGGGCAAGGACCAGGCGGGAAAGAAGGGATCCATGCTGTGGTTTACTTTATTCAAAACAATAACAAAAGCAGAAACAAAACTGGCACAAGGGCCGCTAGAGACATGAACAGGATAACGTGAAAACAGTACTCAGACAATGCAGAAATTAGGCGATGGACAGACAAGTGAGGGCTACACAAACAGAACTTAAATACAACCAGTAATCAAAAAACAAAACACAAACAGGTGTGACCAGGAAACAAGCAGGGAAAACAGAACAGGATGTCAAAATAAAAGACCAAAAACCAACATAAAAGCAGTGGCCCCTAACGGCCACTGACCGAGCTGTGACACCTTGAAATACTGTGGACAGTAAAAAAGTTTTTATTTTCCTTTTTTTGAAGGTCTGATGAATGAGCTTACAGTGCAAGGCTTGGTTGGAATACTTCGTACCAGACTAGCAGGGGATCTTCTCCTTCCAGATCTGTGCTTCCATGCTATGCCTTATACAGAGAATCTCTGCAACTTCCTTGGTACACTAGTGGAAAAGCATCAATCTAATTTGTATACTTTTGTGCTTTCGGTGTGAGAGCTGATGGAGAATATATATTTAATTACTGCAGGTGGATGCATGTGGACATTGCCAGACTTCAGCCGTGTGATCTTGTCAAAACACAGGTATCCTTCCTGCAGCAAGCAGGAGCAGATTGTGATTCTTACACTGACGGGTCACAACATCATGGAGGAGGGCATAAATCTGCTTCACAAGGTCCTCACAGGAAATGCAGCAGGTGCACGGACTACTTGTAGATCCTACCCCAGTTTTACATCTAGTGTTTTTCATTCATTAATTTTCTGGAACCACCCAGTGTCATTCCGGGGCCAACAGGTGCACGACTGAGAAGGCCAACATATTTTAGATGTGGTGCTTAAAACAAGATCTAAAAATGATTTTAATCTAGAAATAAGCTATATTGTATGTAAAACAACACATTCCAAACACAAAACATTAACATGACAAATGATTCAATTTTGAACAGTATATAGACCCATCTTATAGTGCGCCACAGGAGGTACATTTCTAATAGTTTTCAGTCTACAATTTTGGTTTTTGCTTTGTGCTGTTTACCCAGGAGGAGCGGGGGAGGAGAAGTTTGAGCTTCTGGCACTGAAATGGCTGCCTACGCTGTCCCAGAGGCAGGCTCAGGAGCTGAGTCCCTATGAGATCGGTGACCGTTTGTGGCAGAGCAGTGTGTTGAGCCTGGCATCATCCCCAGCGCTGGTCTGTGTCCTTAGGAGGCTTCAGGCATTTGGCACGCTCCAGAGGCTTTTACCACAAGACTATCCAGGAAACCTGAGTGTGCTAATGTCGTGTACCCCTGAAATGGCCTTCAGACAAGCCACACTTTTCTTCACAGAAGAAGAGTTGATCCCAGGTGAAGGTTATTGTCCAGACATGTTGTCAAACGTTATTATCAATGTTCTCTGAACATTAATGTGAAATGGCCCTTCACACCACTTAAACCACTAAAAACCATTGATCCTACTTAAATACACAGTGAAATCCAGGTGCTACTCAAAGCCATTTTGTAGAGCTACCTTGGAAAGGTAGAAGTAGAAGAATATTGTAGAAGAATATGTGTGACGCAGTTCCTTTAAATCTTTTAGGAAAGTATGACCTAGCGGTGTCTTAAAGACTATAGGAGCTGTAAACTGCTGACAGTCACTGTCAACAATAATTGTGTAACTGGAAATAGTTTCTAGAGTTTATCGGCATGTTATAGTGTCTCTGTACTTTCAAAACTTCAAAAGTGATTTAAAGGATGCGCTTCTCACACATTTTTCTCTGTTGTCTAAAAGGGTTGGGTTTTTTCTTCTCCACAAATCTTAATAGGTTTTAGGTCATGGCTGGATTTCACTCAGTAATCTGTGTGGCATCTTGCATGGTCTTGATGCAATGTTCATATTTTTTGTGCTTTTCATCTTTTTGCTGAACAGACAGGATAGGCTAATCAAAACAGTTGCTATGCATCAGTGTTTAACATGCAAATGTTAACAATTATTTTTGGCTGCCACTATAGCTGCATTATAGGTAATTCATAGTAGGTACCGATGGTAATAAGATTTACGAATAACCCTACATGCCTTTAGTGGATTGGGATTTTTTAAAATCAGAATTTTACATTTCTTTCCCCATCCATTTTGGTAGAAGTGAATAATAATAATTGTATAATACATTTCCCTTGTTTCTAGATCACAGCAGTCGTACAATGCTGAAATTTCTTCCACCACTAAGCATGGGTATGTCTGTTATGTGTAGAAGAAATTGCAAATGCCATTCCATGAAGTAACAGTGCACTGATGATGTCTGTCTGATTTCAGGCTTCCAAAGTCAGTCTTTCTACAGCTACATGACAGAGGGTAAGTTATATCTTATTCAGACAAAGGGCATCTTTCAAAGCTGTCTTTCTGACAAGCACTGCTATATTCTGCAGGCCCACAGCCTCTTCTCACTCTGGCACTCTTCAAGCCCGGTGTCTGGAGGCACTGCTTAGGCAAAATCCTCACCAGGATCCAGCAGAATGGCTTCACTTTGGTTGGGTTGCGAATGCTTGTGCTTGACTTAGAAATGGCACATGCAATAATGAATGCACCAGCGCACCAGGTCATTGTCTCCTTTCCATCAAACAAAGCATTCAATCATATTATCTTTACAAGTTGTAGGGTAGCCATTTTATTAACATATGTGCTTGATATTGCTTTAGGGCCACTCTGAGAGGGAGTCAGAGTTGGAATACTTGAAATCTGGCCCTGCACTGGCCCTGTGTCTACAGAGAGTCAATGCAGTTAAGATGCTTTTGGAACTGCTCGGCCCTGAGGACCCAGCCCAAGCGGGTGCAGAAAACCAGCTATTGTGGAGGGCCATCTATGGTTCTGACAGACTGCATAACGGCATCTATGGTAGTTGCAGCCATAGTTAGGCCATATAGGAAAAAATGTATCACCATAACACTCTGACATCATAATACACAGTATCATATTATTTAGACCAATTTTCATAACCTGCGGTTGTTTGCCACAATAAAAAGCAGTCCAGATTACCCTTCCTTTGTCCTTCTGATGTGGTCAGATCAAGCAACATGATTGAATTATTTCACATTATCTTCTATTTCAATTATTGTATTAGTGAGAAAGGAGATGGAAAGTAGCACTTGCACAGAGAGTGTTGTACCATACTACATGATTAAAAATCTGCTCGAGTGAGAAAGGTACCTTGTTTGTAGATTTCATGTGAGGAAAGGCTGCATATGCAGTGAACCTTTCTCATCACAGCCAACCAGAGAAATATAATAGTAATAAAGGTATGATCCTGTTCTAAAATGCAGTAAAGGAATGAACCTATTGTTCATTCCTTTACCTATTTTCCTATTGTTTGTCAGTTTTTTGAGGTTTGATAAACTGAAAATAATAAAGAACTAAAAACTGCTCACAGCACTATGCTGGTAGCTGTTTGTCCTCAGGAAAAGTAGTCTAAATATTGGTAGTGCACTTACTGACACTACTGGCTAGCAATACAATAAATAGTTTTCTGTTTCAGGATCATTGTCTTATCAGAAATCGGTGCAGGATATAAAAACGATGTTCTCAGATGGTCTGTGCTGTGCCGAAACATCAGTCATGAAGCACAGTCAGGTAAATAAGACTTCTGTGTTTATGTGTGATCTTAATGTTGATGTCCATTAGTAAGTTACCAGTTATTTAATCAGTAGATATGACTGTTGCAGCTTAAAACTGAACATTAATTTATGTTTTTCAGATACTGTGTTTAAGTTCAGACTCTGAAGCTAGTCTGGAACGACAGCAGTCTCATACTATTGCATCCATTGCCAAGAACAAGTTTTCAGAGTCTCTCTTTGAGGAGTCAGGATTGACAAGAGGCAAGGCATTTCTTAGCTTTACAACACATGAGCCAGAATGCCATGATTGAATGCCATTGTGTTTTTTGTTCTTGTTGATGTTTTATCAGCCGAATGTGAACTTTGTAAAGCAGAACAGGACATCTGAGTTGTTTGTTTGTATTTCGGTGCCAGCAGGGTGCTTAGTCCGCAGTGCACTCTGCCAGACCACCTGCCTCCTCATGCCCTCCAGTCTGCTCCAGCTGAGTAGACCTCCCCTTCACTTAGACCTCCTAGAGCAACTTCTTAGGGCAGGCTGCCTCCTGGTGGCTGGGAGGCTGTGCGCACCAGACAAGGTCCAGAGGAGACATATAGTTGAACTACTAAGGCCCCCTGGTGGTGAAGCAATTAATGTGAGAGGGCTTCCTCCTCAAACCTTAAGAAATATAGCTGTCCTAAAACCACACATTACTGTAATTTACATACCATTGTTACTCAGTGCATTTTCTATATTTGTCTGCAGTTTTTGGACATAATATTTAGTGTGGTTTTATGCAGGTTTATATTGAAAGGAATCATTGTGGATTTTATATATTTTATTCTTATTCTCTTGCTTTACCCAGGAATCATTTCTGTCCAAGGGCCCGTGTCTTATTCTAGCTCTGCAAAAGGACAATGCTGTGACTTGCTTTGACTTAATTCTTGAAAGGTACAGTTTTGGTTATTAGTTTTATCATCACACCTGATTTTTAAGTATTTTTAGTTATGAGTCTGATGTTGCTACAAGCACTAATGTCCTTTAATATATGCCAAAACTCATTCTGCTGGTCTACATCTCACATAATGTAGTCATAAGTCATCATGGGTCCTAAACCGAACTGAAAAGCCACATACATTTTGTTATCGAGAGAAGCAGTAGAGAGAAGTTTTTAGGATGTATTTACATAAACATGGTGCTTGTTAGCAACACTAGTCTTTGCTCTAAAGAAGTGAATTTGGACATCAAACATGTCATTGCTGATTAACTGTAGACATGGCTCACTGCATTACAGCATTTGCAGAAGTAGACCAGATTTTGAGAGAGTGGCAAAGATGCTCCTTTACCCCAGCTCAGAAAACAAGGTAAGAATGACCACAAAAGTGCAGTGCTCAGTTCTTCCTCTTTAAAACCTAATAGCTACCTTTTTCTGCGCATCAGGCAGTGAAATTGCTGTGCTACCTGTTTGATGGCCTCTCTCCTGACAGCCACCACATTATAGTGCCACAGCAATCTTGAGGACCTCGCTACAGTATCAGATGTGTATTTAATAAATAAACTGTGGTTGTTATAATATTTGACATCGTATAAGATGATGCAAGATTTGCCCATGTGATGAAAAGGAATGTCAAATGTAAGACTAACGTGAGGTCTCATTCCAGAGACGAAGTTTCTGTATTTCATTCTGGTCAATTAACAAGCTAAAGAAACTGCTACAAAAATCACATAATGTGGGAGAGTGTTGAAAGAAAGAACACACTTGCACCAGATTAAAGATCAAAAATTATTTAATTCCCAATATGATAAAAATAATTCCATGAATTCTGTAAACCATTGCATAACTGCTGTAGTGTACACAAGTGTTAACAATTTTAAATGATACACTATGAATAAAAGATTATGCATTATAAATAATACCATCTTAATTTTTAGTGATAAATTCATTCAGGTCTTATAATCCATCAAAGCACTCAACTGTTCCATTAAGAAGCCTCCATAAATTAAAGAGAACTCTCCATAAATCTTTTATGGTCTTGTGTAGACATCACATACACAAAGTATTATACTGACAGCAATTTGTATAGTTAAAACACTAATTAGAATATAAGCTGTTCTATAGATCAATGCATATTGTACCAAAATAAGGGATATGTTTCTTCATTAGAAAGGTCTCTCATATCGACCTTTTAAGCAAATAAATCTGAGCTGCAGCTTCCTCTGAAAATTGGACATCTCTTTATTCTATAGTTATCCTGTAAAACCCTGAGAAATACATCTTATTCTCATCTAATTGTTACAATGATAAATACACAAACTTGAAAACTGCATTTGTGTTTAACTTATAAATTTATTTGTCATTTATCGCAATTCACAAAACTAGTGCTACATCATAGATCAACTGCTCTCCATGTTTATGTTACTGTCCAGTGACCCATTTTATATTCATTTTGAGCGGTACATTCAATGTTCAGGGTTTCCATGTTAGATTAAGGAGAACATTACTTATAGGGAACAGTGGTTCCAATTGTGACATCTTTTGACATTTTTCTACAAATTTTTACAGTTGTAATAACTATTACTTTGTCCCCCCAAGCTAGCCTGCTAAATTTAACCAGGTTCATACATATGTATGTACAAGATTGCATAAATCTTCAGGTTCAAGAATCACAATATTGATAGAAATAAAATAAACAAACAAAAAAAGAAAACAATTCACAAAAAAAGATTATTCCACTGCAGAGCATTATGGTACATCTCTATTACAGTTAATTTACACATTGCTAAAGAACAAACTTTTCTACTTGGTGCTTTTCTTTAATAACAGTTGCCTGGCCTTTCATATATAATTATTGTCAAAATTAACACAAACGGTGGTTTGAGCAATTGAGAGATGGGGAGGTGTGATGGCTGACACAGACATAGGGGTAATTTAGGTGAGGGGACCACAAATATGAAATAATGGAATGATTTCGTTCATGCTGTGGTTGAGGTTTTGTGTTTTGAAATGCTTTGTCTCTCACCATTAACACTTAAACTTACAGTTTTGTTCACAAATCAGGCCATACACAGTCACAACAAAATTGTATAAACATAGAAAATGACCATGATCCATATTCAGGTCATCTGAAACATCATTCTTGAAATTATCCAATTTTGACGGTAATTTTCTGCCATGAATCTTGTACAGACAAAAATATGCCAATATTAGCTTGTGCAACACTCATTTGTAAGGGAAGCTTAAATGTGAGCCTTCCCAACAGATGAAGGCATGAAAGTAGTCTTAAATAGAATAAAAATGTAGAAATCCACAGCAGGACACCTGCACGTTAAGGAATACAGGAATAAAATGTCCCAAGGCACAAAAATTTGGCTCATTTTTGAAGACTGAGATAGCCACTTGATCAATCAACGAATACTACAAACAGGTTTTTACACAAAGGCACAAATTTGTTCAGAAGATATCTTGTTTCTTACACAAATATCACTTCTGCAAGACATCAACAATTGGTTGTCAAAAATAGATAAGCACACATAAATAATCACACAGCTTGTTGATTCAGTAATATTACATGCAAAAACTGTTAGGCCAATTTAAGTGCAATGCGCAGCCAAAGTCTGATTTTAATGCTCTTTTGATAATCGCAACCCACCGTCTGCATCAGCCATTATGAGCTGTACAAGTGCTCAAAACTGATTTTAAAAAAAAATACATAAAAGGATATTATGTAATATCCTTTTATATGATCACCACTTAGCAAAAAAACAAGTTTTGACCCAAAAAAGTAGTTCCAGTAACACACATTGCTTTCCATGTATTAGTTTTTGAATGAAAACGAAACATGTTTTGAGTGACAAACACCAGTCAAATGGAAACTAAAGAAAGCACCTTACAGTCCAAGTACACTCTTAAAATTCCTGACAGCATACAAGTAGTGCACAACCACTAATATTTCAAAACTGATTTAAGAATTTTACTATAAAGTACTATTAGCATAAAAAAAAAGAAATGATATACTTCAAATAAGCACTAATTCATATGGCCACTTAAGAATATTAACACAAATTTCATTCATATCCATGACATTCCTTCACTACAGATAACAGCCAATTCAATACTAGTAGGTTACTATTATTGTCACTGAATAACTAAAGAAAGAAAACTATGAAATGAGGACTTTTATTCCATTAGTTATTTCAAATGCACAGATCAGTGTATATAAGGTTCTAGTTTTGGTCATTTTTAAATCAGAATTCTAATCAATTCTCTTGAGTGCTAAAATGAAATAGTTGTTAAAAAAAGAATACAAAAGGGGGGAAACAAAACAAACAAACAAAAAAAGCAGTAAAGGTCTTTGGTAAAACTACAAAACAAGCTTGAAATCCATTAATATTGTCAGCAAAAGAAGTTGGCATAGTTTCCTGTCAAATTAAACATAGAAAAAACTGTCGTATTAATTCTAAATTATTTATAATTTTAACATTGAAAGCGAAAACAAGAAGAAACTACAGTAACACTTTGGTTTATTTGAGTCAAGTCTATTTTTGATTTGACAACACTTCTTGTTTCTGTAAATTACCTGCCACATTCCAGACGCAGCAATCGCATCATTTTCTTAAACTAATTCCTACACTGTGGTCCAGGAACCTCACAAAGGGATATAATCCCTAAACAATCTGAAACATTTCAAAAAGACAAAACTGTCAACCGACCTTAAAACTAAATACCAAAAAAAAAAAAAAATCTTGAACACCAGAGTGTATGAAACATTACAATACTACAGTGTGATCCACAATAGCTCTGGACATACCCACACAAAACCACCTGCAAAATTCTTACCCTCCATCCCGGTATCAAAAAAAAAAAAGGATCTTCACACGGTTCAAAGCTTTCAAAAGTATTGTAAAAATACCTCAGTGCTGTTGGCTGCAACGCCTCAACAGCTCAACATAAACACATCTGGCAGTGTGGTCTAGACTTTTAGCTGGTTAACACAACTTACACTGAGACATGCAATGATTGTTTTTCTATGGCGAAACTGAGCCAAATGTTACCATCACGAGTTACATACAGACCTCGTTGATTTTAATACCAACATAGGAGATAGAATCAAATGGAAAAAAAATAGCAAGATGAAAAGAAATGATATATACACATCCTGCTATTCAGAGATCTGAAATAAACTACTTAGGTCTGGGCCTTTATAGATCCTGAATCTCCATCCCTTTAATAGTAAACCATTTTTCCCAATGTCAAAAGAAACTTGCATTTGTGTGTACCTGACTGTTTAACGCACAAACTCATTGCTGTAATATTAAAGGACCCAAAAAAAAAGAAAAGAAAAAAACTAGTTCAGATAACACAGTAGTAGGTCATTTCAATTAGATTAACCTAAGCACATTACACTGTCAAATTTGGAAAGAAAGCAAAATTCTAAACAAAAGTTAAACACCATGGATTTTTTCATCTGTAAACTCTAGAGCACTACAATTCTAAACATTACAAAACAAATGTAAAAAGAGAGCCAGTTTTAATTTTTTAAATCAAAGAAATGCACACATTTATGTCCTGATTTGTATATTCCTAAACGTTTAAATCAAAGATGATTCAACATTTCTAAGGATACTGAAGCTGCACCCAAAAAGCACCATTGCTCATGGAGACGTGAGGAATGGGGACAGAAGACTTAAGCTTAGTGTCAGAGCACAGGCACTGACAAGGTTTCAATATTGAGAAAACACTTGAGTGTAGAATTGGGCCGGTATGCGCTCAAATAGCTCACAACACGAAAAAGAGTAATGAGAAATACATACTTTGCAGAACTTTTGCACAAGCACTGACTACCTGTTGGTGTTTGCACTACAATCCTAAGCTCCTCATAGATGCTTAAAATATTCTATTATGCAAGGCACTTGAGAGCGAGTGGCCAAGAATCAGATACGATTTAACAAATGTATCTGAAAGGCTAGAAGTCCTACAAAAGTCAAATGTCTCTCTGAGGACCTCAGAACACATGTGCTCCTTTAACAACTACATAATGTATTACTCGATAAATCACTAAAAGACAGAGAACTTACTAAATGCCTTAGCATACAGTATGTGCCTTACTGATATTACAGCTGCTGGTTATGCCTAAAATGCATTCAAAGTTTGCACTTATTTGATTGAAAAATGAAAGTAACAATGAAAAGTAGTAACTACCATTTAGTACTATTTAATACAAAAACTAACAATATACTATATCATGATTTTAACAGTAAGAAATATGAAATATTCTACTATGTTTCACAGTACACACAAAAGCTTCATACATTAGCGTATCTGGGAGAGAAAGAAAAAAAAACAAAGAACAAAAACAAAAAGCAGCTTAAAGCATATTTTCTAAAATACCCTTTGACAAATTTCCAGGTCAACAAAGTGCTTTTAACAAGAAATCAATTCTCTTCACACAGCTAGTAGCAACAATGATGTCTGACTGATGCTTTAAATCTTAACAGTCAAATCAGGGCCAGTGGATTATGAATGCCAAGACATTTCTTCCAGGGGAAATTGTAATGCTTGATGAAAATGAACTATCTAGCTAGTACAAAACATGTATTGCATTAAAGTACTTTATATATCAGTCAAACACCATTTATTAGATTCTAATAAAACTATATCAATTTTAATCACTATATGAAATACTGAAACACAAAAATGCTATTTAGAAACTGTAAGCATTATATGTATTAGTAGTTCTTCAAAGGGCTATAATCTTTAAATAGTACCTTGATTAGCTGTACATCACCACTTCAATATTTTTGTCTTACAGTAAGGACATTCCGTTTTACTAGGTGCACAGTTCTCACAAAGTACATAATGTTGGCAAGGCTGCAGGACAATGCAACGATCATGCTTTTGGCAAACTATACATTTCTTTGACTGAAGCTGATATATTACCTGTGTTGAGAAAAAAAAGAATTCATATCAGTCACATGTTAGAGCAGTTAGTACCATTCAGTGACATGCACTGCTGACAGAAATTAAGGTAACATGCTGTTTTGTAGCCCTGGCTGTGCGTAAAGATGAACAGCTCCGGTCTGCACAGCTAACTGCAGTGTGTGTATATGTGACATGGTAAATGTGATGGGTGGGACCGGGCCCTTCTTACCCCATCTATGAGGTCTAGATCAGAGCGCAGCTGACTCTGAATGGAGTGGAGCTTTGACAGAGGAAGCTGGTCCAGATCCCCATAGCTGCGCAGGAGAGGCATATTGGGAGAGCGGCAAAGCAAGTCAAAATCACCCTGGAGCTCCTTGAGCTTGCGCTCCGTGTCCTCACGTTTCTGTTCAGCCAGCTGCCGCTCCGCCTCAGCTGACTTGGCCTGTTCTTTGGCCTCTTGGGCGTCTTTCTGCCATGCCTCACATGCCTTCAACAGACAGTCAAGACAGATCAAGTGGATTACCATTCTCAAAAACCAGCTCTATTTAACTTTCTTTCAAAAGGACAATAAATTGACGGGTCACTGTGAGATGTAGCTTAAAACATGCAACCTAAACCTAATACCTAAAAATAGTGTAGCATAATGGCAGCAATTATTCGCATTAAAATGTAAAACAACAGACAGCATAACTATATTTTTGGTCTCTGTAAACTTTATATAATGTGTTAACGTGGACCACATTTAATCTCGTTCCCTTGTCACATTAAATGTCATTATAGAAGAAAAGTTGCAGCAAAAATCACCAAAAGTCAAGCTTAAATGCAGCCCTAAATCTTTTCATGATAATAAAACAGGCTGATCAGAACATTAATATCTATATCAGCTAATGTTTGGAATTATGGCAAACTTTTCAGGCTCTAATTCTGACCTGTTTGACCTGGTGCCAGGCATCTTCCCACTGCTTGATCTTCCGCTTAGCTTCATCCAGTTCACGGAGCAGGCGTCCCAGGTCAGCACTGCTGGAGCTGACCATGCTGGAACTAAGGCTGCTAAACACCGGAGATGGGCTAGGGGAGAGGCTGCCGCTCACAAAGTCCCAAATGCTTCCAGCTCCACCATTCAACCCTGTTATGTGCAATATACATCACATAAAACAGATAAATACAGTAAATAGTCTTCTTCAATAAGACGAGGGTCCCTACCACATCACAATTTCCCACCTAAAGAGTTTTGGGTAGATGTAGGTGTCCCTAGAAGGCCATGCTCAGTTTTGACTGTCTGTGGCTGGTTCTGCTGAGAGGCCATTCCAGTGAGCAGGGACTGAGACAGGGACTGAGAGAGAGAGCTGAGAGGGGAGGCGGACAGAGAGGAGGAGGAATGCAGAGAGGAAGACCGTGCCAGCGAGCCAGGAATGTTGACAGGAGCGGAGCCTCCTAACAACCTTTGACCTGCAAAAAAAAGAAGCCATTGTTTCAATTTGAATTAAAATGTACTTCAAGAAAATACAGAGTTTGCTGACATTAAGTAATTTTTGCAACTTAGTCTTGATAAATTCTCCAACAAGAATGAGTACTTACTTGTTAAACCAAGGCCATTATTGTCTTGTTCCTCTAGCTCTCTGTCAAGGGACGCAACGTTAATGTCACTGAAATTTAGGTCAAGTGCAGACCCTAAACACAGAGAAGCAAAAATAAATAGAATCAGCTGTACAGCAACAACTAATAACCAGTTAGCTTCAGATCAAAGTAAACCTTGAAAAAGCCTCTCAAAATAGACAGCAGCACTAATTCTCATCCTTTCAAAACCTCTTTAATATAAAGCTTAAGAAATTCTCATAGTGACTGACAGCTAAAAGGAAAAAGCATCTGTGTACCTACCCCAGGCCCAGTGCCGACTCACTGTCTGCCATAACTCTTCTACAGCATCTGTGCACTCAGTGGCTGCTAATGTACTGCTAAAGTCTTAGCCAAACTAACGCACACAGAGACTGACACTATGAAAATCAACCAGAAGCACTGGCCCACTGCCTTCATCTCAGTCTAGCTTCACTACCTCACCATGCTTCCCATGCTTTTGCTGAAAATCAAAGAGATTCATACCCTGAGCTGACGGAATTAATCAATGAGGATTAGGTGATGGAGTTATAAGTGGGATCATCACATACCTATTACGGACTCAACAGTATTGCTCCCTGGATAGAAAGGGGTGGCTTTTGCATTCATGGTTGATAAGGTAGTGGGTGAGGAACTGTCAGAACCGATGCTGGAGGCCAGGCTAGATGTGATGCTTGATGTGATGCTAGACGCAAGGGGATTCACCACAGAGAACACACCACTGTGGCTCTGCAGAGAGTCACAAGTAGAGTCACACTTCGAGAATGAAATACATCAGGACACATTTAGAACGAGCAAGTCTCTGCATTAAAGCAAAACTGAAGGACTCACAAACACCGATAACAAGCACTGTCTGGAATGCTTTGGATAGTAATTGCATTTTCACCAGTCTCCACTTAGCCCAGATTAATCTGATCAACAAATAAATGTCCACTTTTTGCTTCTATAATTTAAAACGATACTAACACGAAGTGTCCTAGGCTTTATTACGATGGTATAGACTTGTCAATGTGTCTTGTGATTTACTGTGAAAAATAATAGTATTTTAATCTTTAAAATAAAGGTGAACTCTTAGGGCAGCCTTTCTGTTTGCACAACTACCTCAAGAGTAAGAGTGCTGAGCCAGAATACGTTTTTATGGCAATGTAACTGTTTGCTTGCAACATTATGTTCACAGCTCTAGATCTAAACTAAAAAAGGCAAAAAATGAGCTTTGCCCCATCAACTACATCTGGGCTAAGCAAAATAAGGTAAATACATTTTTACTGAATAATTCTTTTAAAACTTTGGGTATTTACCTGTTTATCTTGGTCCATTAACTTTTGATTATTTTCTCCACATTGGCTTTTCTGATTCTTTGCCTACAATCACATAGCACATCCAATCATATGACCTTGCTTCATTAAAGCACCCATTCTGCAAACAACTCCCAGTTTTCACTGAGGACCATTAAGATAAATGGTCTAAACAGCACTAATTATTGTTCCAGGTAATTCCAGGTTTAAGATGATTTTATAGAAATATGGTGAAACATGACATCATATATTATTGTTATAATATCAAAATAGTCATCAGGCCCACTGTTTCAAAAATGTATAAATTCTGTTGTATCACATTGCTATATAAAATTTACTGTGTGTGAATGCACTTCTCAGTCAGTGTATTTGTTTGACAAAAAATGAGTGTATAATCCCAACACTTTCAGAATTTTCAGCAATGGTCATACATCAACATAAAACTAAAGGACTAAAGCATTGTTTCTGGAACCACACAAATGAATGAAAAACATAAGTGAATGAATAAATGAACCAACAACAAATAACTGAAGAAACCAAAACTCCAACAGAGGGGCTTGCAGCATGTGTCACGCCCTATGCAGGCACGCCTGCAGTCCTAGAGGAAAGGCCATTTTCAGAGAGCGGAAAGAGTTGTGGAATACCTGATCCTCACGTTCAAAGCCCGGAGCTTTGGGATAGTTAGACGTTGGAGAGGAAACACTGGACGTGGTGGACTCTGAACATAAGCTACCATTAGTAAAGCTTTTGGGCCTGCCGATGGGTCCAATTGGGGACAATGAACTGGTGCTTCCTGAGCTTGGCGTTACAGTTGGACTATTAGAGCATGACACCTGAAGGAGAGAAGCACAAAGGAGCTTAATGGAGGGCTTCAGAAAGTGGCTAAATAGCCAATGTCTATAGGCTTTGTCTTTCTTCACTTGCTGAAGTCAGTGATGACTGCTTTGGGAGCTAAATCTAATGAGAAACTTTTTTCTTCTAATTCCAAATTTAATTTGATTGCTCCAATTTGAGCTTAAGCAACTCTCCCGTTTCAAACACAGACTGCAACAAACAAAATGACTTACAAATAAAAACAACAGAAATGTAATTTGATAGAACCAAACACTAGTAAAATAATGATAAACAAGCTTTTGTAGTATCTCAGTGTCATCATTTAACCCAGTGGCTGCCAACCATAGTCCTGGAGTATCCCTGCCCTCCACACTCTGAGTGATATCCTGCTCTATTTAGGAAGAGCTAGTTAAATAAATGGTTAGCTGGATCAGGTATGTTCTAGTAGGGAAACACCAAAATATACAGGACCGTAGTTATTTACCACTGAGTTAGCCTATTGTTTTTTAATTCGGTGTATTGGCTACGCAGTGAAATGGTGTTGCAACATGGCCCCTTTGTTTTAGTGCAGCAGGTAATCACAGGCTGGCGAACACATACATTTACTGCTTGGCCATTGTTGCTCGCACTGCTGGTGATGGAATTTGTGGTACCACTCCACTCGCTGACAGGACACTCGGGATATTGCTGGGACCCTAGCTTGGCCTGAGAGCCTGACTGCATTGCTGTGAGCAGAGTGCTCATGGTCTCTTCTGTAGAAGGAATTCCTAAATAACACACAAACATTTGAATAACTCCCATTTAGAGAAATTACAGTATACAGTAACTTTTACATAAAGGGAGTACTCTTGCATTTGCATCGACAGGTTTTCTGCTCTTACCAAGTACAGGGAAACATGAAGAAAATATCTATGGTAATCAACAGACTTCTACAAACGCACAAATGCAAGATGAAAAGTATCCCTTTAGCCTAAAATGCTTTTAAGTTGTCCACCATTATGCCTTTCTAAAGCACTTACTTTCTACATGTGCAAAAGCACAGAATGGCCCCCTTGGACAGTATCCAGTTTGCCTCATGTCATTGCATTTTGTAGACTTGTATATCTGCAAATAAACATAGACCTCTGTAATATAGCAGGTTGAGAAAATGCTCATTTGATCATTTAACAAGTGAATAGCAATACTGTAGCAAAATCTTACAAAGACATTCCCCCCCGCCATCTCACCTCAGGGTGAAACTGCTGCTCAGTGCGCGAGTGGCAGTACTGACAGCTATCCCCGCTCTCACACTTTGATGGCTCTCCCCATTCATCACCATGTTTTACACTTGGGCATGGAGTTGATCTGTTATGTATGACAAGGACTTAGACAACTTCATATACATCATATATTTTTTTTCCCTTTTCATTTGGGCACTTGACTTTCTGGTGCTGGATAATACAGCATATAGAATGGAATACTAGTACTGATGTCACATTGTGTTTTAGCTGTTTTAATAAATGACAATCACTATTATCTATGAGAACAACCATTCCCAGAAAACAGCAGTGTTCCTATAAACATTGTATTCATGTGATGACAGTGAACTGTAATGTATGTCATTTTCTGTCCAATTCAGATTGTTTTGAAAGAATTGTTAAAATCCAAACAAATGTGGTGCCTTTTCCAGAAATGTGGTTTCTGCTTGGCTAACGGTTACACGACATTTACATTTATGGCATTTAGCAGACGCTTTTTTCCAAAGCGACTTTCATTCCCTAACTACAGAGGATAGTCTCTCTCTTAGTTAAGGGTGTGTATGTTAAGGGTCTTGCTCAGGGACCCAGTGGTGTGCTGAAGGTAGGAATCGAAACCATGATCTCTTGGTCCAGAGGCCTACCCGCTGAGCTACCTCCACCCAGGCGACTGGTGTAATTTTAAGAGTGTATAACAGGGTGAAAGTGGGGAAAAAAACATCTATGGTAAATTAGCTCAACCTGACACTAAAAATCTAGTCTCAGCCTCAGACGTCACGCCCACAGAACGTTGGCTAAACGTCTGATGCATATGGTACACTTAACTG
>JBBPDC010000141.1:7667968-7693194 GCA_037974485.1 Hemigrammopetersius urotaenia
GGCCTTGGCCAAAGAAAGTGGCTATGAATTCCAGACCTTCAGCCGTCAGTCTGAAGGTCTGGCTACGCGAGACTACTAAAAATCTAACCTCTGACTGAAAGCAAAAACCCCTTTTTTAACAAAAAATATCCACAGGGAACTTGCTTGGAAGAAGAGACATGCCTACTTTACTCCCCTCTCCAAAGAATATACTGTAGCTGGAGATACACAGAAGATAGAACAACTTTCATGCTAAGAAACGCATTCATATAAATGTCAAGAAAGACTTTTTCTTTCATATATCCACAAATGTAAGTGTTTGGAGTTCACAAGACACTGCTGGTACTTCCACTGGCACTTTCAATATGGACACCATGATATAACAAGAGATTTATATGAAAATCTGGCTGCCTCTGTCAAAAAGCTAAAACTGGGACATGGCTAGCTCTTCCAGCAGGACAACAGGCCAAAGCATATGCAAATCCACAAAAAATGGTTCAATAACCAAAGGGTCAATCTTTTGACATGGTCAGTCCCCTGACCCAACTGCCACTGATGACCTGTGGGATGACCTCAAGAGGAACATTGCACAAAATACTAAATGCAGGCGTGATAACACTTCATTTACTTTAACTTTACTCTGAGACAGAGCTAGTGTGACATTCAGCTAATTTACCAAGAGACTGTTTTCATATTTTACCCATCTTTATCAACAGTACCAATAATTGTGGATCAGTCTATAAATCTGGTTTGTATGGCTTTATTTTAGAACACTGTGGTAGTACTCAGTCATTTAATCAATGAATGCAATATCATCTCAGTACCATCCAGCACTATAATTTTCTTCATGAAAGCATCCTGTGCCTACCTGTATTTGAACTTGCGGGGATTTCTTCTTCTATCTCGACTGTTATGGTAATGGGGACAGGCATAGCCTTGTCTGCATAGACGTGGGGGCTTGGTGCATTGTTCTGTTTTGTAGTTGGCCAAAACAAAATTGGTGTCTGGAAAGAAGGAGGTAAACAAAAGTCTCCGATTATAAAAACATGCTTTGCAAATACATGCTCAGGCTTCATATTACATTGTTCACACACCTTACGTTTATGAGTGTTTTGTCAGTGTACATTTAGGAGCTGAAGGGTTACTGAGGCTCACCCTGCCAGCGTGGGTCCTCAATAAGGGTCTTCTCGATCATGGCCTGGCTGGCCAGAACTCCTGGCTGCAAGTCCGGGATCCCCTCTCCAGAGCCTAATTGCCCATTCTGCAAAGCCTCCTGTGCCTGGATCTCTCTGTGAAGAGGCTTATGCAAGTCAGACCAGTTTTGGGAGCATTGAGAACCAGCAACTCTTGAGCTCTAGATGCGAAACCTCAAATAAGGATGCAGCAGTGATTTCCACAAACCGGTTGCTAGGCAACTGTGGAGACTGCATATCTATGTCTTCATATGTTCTGTTACTCAACCACTGAGAGGCATTCTCTGTAAATTTGAGCTTTCTACAGAAAGCTGCCTGTCAATCTATATGCACAATTAGTTATTTCAGCGATGGCTACAAATTTACAAATGGGTTAAAGTGTTGGTTAATAGTTTTAAAATCAAATCAAGATATGAAAAGCATGGTCAAATTTGCCATCTGTGGCTTGTCACATAAGATCAAAGCATAACCTAAATGTTAACAGAAAGCTAAACTTTTTTTTTTGTCAGGCCTGGAGGGATTTACAAAAAAAAGCTGCAAAAGCCGCAGCAAAACAATGCACACGTCTGCTCTGCCTTCACTGCATTTAAATTACAGGTCACATGATGGAAGAACCAGCAGCAGAAATCCCCTACTTCCACAGAAACAGGAATTTCACCGTTTCAATTCTGCAAAGTGAAAGCCTCGTACTCGTTCTTGCCGTCACTGATTAGCAGTCTACTTCTAACACACTGTCAGGTTTACAGAATCTGAACAAGCAGTCATTACACTTACCTAATGTCATAGACTGGCGGCCGGAGATCATGGGGGCCATGAGCAAAGGCGCAGTGGAGGCCGTTTTTTACACAGTGCCCCCGGGCGTCTGTCTCATGGATGCAGGTGCCAGTCTTATAGTAGCGCAAGTGGTACTTGCGCTCTGTATCACCAGTGGTCCGGTGCAAGTAAGGGCAGCTAAGAGCAGAAAAACGTGAAAAATTCATAAGAATATCCATTATTATTATATTGCAACATCAGCATGTCAAAAGTCAACAGAGTGATAATGATTAATTTTGTAAAGCATATATTATGCACCATTATTGTGAAAAGTGATAAAATAGAATAGAGTCATTGAACTGTCAAAGCTTCTAAACTCTCCAGTCATTGAGCAGTTTGCAAGGTCAAACTAATACATGGTTACAGATAAAAAAAATTTATGACAGAAGAGCGATCTGTGCTCAGTGTGTCAAAGCATGCAAGCATTGGTTTTTAGCCCCTCTGGGCCAGAGAAGGGTGAAATAAGTATATGATGGCTTGCATGCAACATTGAGGTACAGGTGATCTTATGAAAATACACAAGCTAGCATCAGTCATAATTTATTTTCATAGAAAGGTCCTTTTGGTCAGTGAGTGTTTCCATATAGCAGTAATACGGGAAGCAAATCAAATAATAAAAAAAAAAAACAAAACTCATTGTTAACCCATCTACAACCACTTCCTATATTGTTTCAAAACCAAAATAGATCCAAAGGTTACACTGCAAGCAGACCAACAATCATTAACATCTCAATATGATACAATATCTAGCGAAAATTATCTTCTCTAAAAGGACAATATCACAGCGTCCATAAACAATCCATCAAGAAAAAAAGAAAACAAAATAGTTACATATGTAATGCAGGGAACTAGTTGAGTGTTTCCAAATCATGTTTTCCCCCTTTTGCCTCAGGCTCTGCTTTCTATTTGGCACAGAAAGCAGAAAAAAAATAAATAAAACAGTGTTGGGCAGCTATCAAAACAAGAACTGTACAACGTTTGTGTGTTGTTAAAAAGTTCTAGTGGCTTGAAATACCTGTATCTACAGTAGTAGGGCGCTGCTTTCTTTTTCTGGACATGGGTAATGAATACCAGACTATCAGATTTCATTCATTACTAGAGATACAACATTAAGTATCTTTTTCACTTTGTTCTTTTAATTAAGTTTAGCAATATGTTGGACAGCTGGTTAGCTCACATGCCAAATTTACAGATGTGCATTTTGCAAACATACTTATACAGATTAAGTTGCAATTTTTAAAAAAGCTGCAGATGTAGGGAATGTAGCTTGGATTCTTGACTGCAAAAACTGTAGAGTAAAGAAGCCTAATACTCTGAATGTGTCATAGTCTGCACCAGGCGGTCTTAAGAAAACTGGAAGCCATGGACACAGTCTATAGCTACTGGAGACACACTTAGGATGGTCATACAATATGCATTTTCAAAAAACACCAACTGTAGGACTGAACCGTATGGTCTCTCAATCTTCTGGGATTAAATATCTGACTGAAGCCTAAACCTACAAGTCAAAGTAGCATGTGAAATTCAACAGGTGCTCCAGTAAAAATAAATAAAATACGAATGGTCTCATACAGACACTGTCACAAACACATAAAACACACCTCATTTACATACACATTAAGAAGGCATGACATCAAGCCACCTGAAATAAAAATTATACTAAGAGACAAATTTAAAAACGCAGAAAAAATAATTACATTTTAAATAATGGGTCTAAGCAATAATCACATACTGGCAGGCCACAGTTTGATATTGAACATCTTAAATTTCTAATACTTATCTCCAATATAGCAACTGCATTTTGTTCAGGCAGCAACAGTTTCTATGGTAACAGCTGTGATGTCATGGCAGGACCACTTCTACTAGATGAATGAAGCACAGTCTAGTGTGAAGGCAGGAGTGCAGCATTCAAAGACTCTTCTCATCATAAAACTAATATGTTGCTGGTCATCATTTTCCAATCATAAGTGAAATAATGATTATCCCTACTTAGGAGTAATTACTCCTTGACAACTGACATGAGCAAGGATTCATAACATTTCAGAGCAGCAGAGCCCTCCGACTGCTACTCATATACAAGACAGTGAACTTAAAAGTCAAGAGACATGCTTAGAGATTGTTAAGACAACTGACAGTCATAAACTAGAAGAAGTAGATAGCAATTTCTTGTTTCAGTGGATGCAAACATATTGTTTACCTAATTATTTACCCTGTATAGATCACTTATCACCCATAACTGCTGTGTCACAGAATTAAGGGGCAGGATCTAATATTAAAAGCACACCACTACTGACAGTGCTTACACATGCAGAAACAGTATGTCAATTTGTAGATCTTACTGTGAGATTCTTCTAATTTAAAAGATTTCAATACAATTCATGAACAGAGATAGACTAATATTAACAGAACATAACTTGGTCACATTTGACTGAATTCAGAATCAGAGAACCTTATTGATCCCAGAGGAAGTTGCTTATTTTATGGCTTACAAGACACAGAGACAAGAATAATATAAAAGAATTCCCCAAAAATCTGTAAAAAAAAACCAAAAAAAAAAACCCACTATGCTATAAACACAAATGCTGGGTATAAATACATTAAAGTGTATTACCAGTGATACAGATTGTGTTGAAGAGTATGTTGTTACATGATCGGTAGTATAAGTAATACTGTGATAAGTAGTGATGTTCACATGCTACATCTATTACACATAACAGTAACAATAATAGGATATTGCACATAATGAAATGAACAAATATGCAGTTTCTGCATACCAATTTGTCAACTTTAATTTCTTAAAAGGTGAGTAAGCACTCAAAAGAGAAACGACTTCAGTTGCAGTGCACTCAACCGTACGTCTGAAAACACTAAGTAGTAAACACGTCCACTGCGAGCCAATGAGAGGAGCCTACGTGCTGGAGTAAGCCAATCAGAGGTCAGAAAACAGAGGGCGTGTTCTCCGCCGTTTCCTGAAAGGGGTGGAAGGGGGAAGGGGGAAGGAGGTAGGCGGCCATTCTCACTCGGACTTTAAGAAACGACTTCACTGATCCGACATGGCCAACGCTGTACAACTGGTCTTCGTTTACACAGGCAGGGTCAGTCTCGATCAGCACGCCTAACAATACTCTACGTGTAAACAGGTGTCTGCAACTTAGATGTAAACATGTGACGACCCACGAAAATAACCACGTGGCTATTAAAAATACACGAAAAAGGGGGAAATGTGATAATCGCGGTAGTTTAGGTTCGAAGAGTGAACATGCTGCAGTGATGTGCTTCCTCCTCACTTCATGGTAGGGGCGTGTGCTGAAGCTCCTCAGAACAAAAGACAAGTCAACAACAGTAACGCGTGCAAACCCTCCAGCAGCCCTGCTGCTCCAGCAGAAACAACACATGCTCCAAAACAGCGTGGATCCTTCGTTGGTCGAAAATACTGCTCCTTTTAAAACACATGTGTTATCTTATGTTTTTTAAGGGACAGGGAACCAAAAACAGCTCTCAGCTCGCACTGTCTGATTAACACGGCCTGCAGAAACGAGCACACTCAATAAGACCAGATAAGATAAACCTTTATTAGACCCACACGTGTGAAATTTGCCGTGCTAGAGTAACAATGTGGACAGAAAATTAAGTAAGCAGCATAAGAAACAGAATAAAACCTATACAACAAGCATGGGAGAGAGCTGACGTCTGTCTGCACATATCATGACACCACTCATCCTCCACACACACAGTAAATAAATGCACGCTATAGTAAAAACAACCGAACAGCCACTTACTCGTCTCCATCGGGACATATGCCTGTCGTCTCGTCGTACTTGGTGCAGTACACGTCGGGGCTGTAGTTAAAAGTCCCGTCCCGCCTCCTGATCGGCCTCCGTCTTCGCTGGTTTAGAAAATGCCAGTGGAAACATGTAAAGGGTCTGTGCTGTGTACACTTGTGCTGCAGGAACAGCGGACACTGTTCGGTCCTGAACTCCTTTAGATACCTGAGAGAAGACGAGAAAACCAGCTATAGGAACAAGGCATGACAAACACACAGCCAGCTTGTACCTCACTTTGGCGCCAACCACCTGACTGACTCCAAAACAAAACCAGCAGCAGGCTTTTGTTTCGTCTTTTACGTCTGATCATCTCAAAACAAACTTCTGCGTTGAGAGAAATAACGAACCTGTTTTAAACTCGGCGTGCCACAACAACTAACAAACAGGAGCCAAACAAACTGTTTGGCGAAGATAAAATGGGTCAGATTTTTGTCAGAGCGAACACAAATCAACTGGTAGTGTTTCAAAATCACAAACAGCGAGGCCCTTCAACAAGTTTGGTGGCACAAATACCGAGTAACGCGTGTCTCCGTCTGGATATTTAACATGGGCTCCCGAGCAACTATAAAGCTCGCGCTAAGCATCTCGCGATTATCAAAAAACTTACGCACAATCTTCGACGCCCACTCCAGTCATCCAGCGGGACCGTACGTAAAGCAAGTAGCGTAGTGGCAGCTATTCAGGCCGAGGCGGAGGAAGGAGAGAACGAAGCAGCTACATCTAGAGAACTGTTCTCTTGCTGAGCCCTGTCCGTCCAGCCTGCAGTCAGGCTTTCGTCTTTAACTTTGGAGTCTGTTAGGCTCAACATAGCTGCCAACACATACCGACGGTGACGATATTAATAAACAACAAGACAGTGTTATTTAACCGAGACTGGAAATAATAATTCCCCCTCAAACCAAAACTGGCGTGCTACGTGCATTCGGAAGAATTTACAAAAGGGGAAAAGCACCATATTTAAAACGCACGAAGGATCTGAAAATACCAAGTACAGCATGCAGCAAGCAACCTCCGGAATACCAAAAAGGCACTCTATTGCTATAAAACCCCGTTTTCGTGCATTTAATGCGGACTTTACTCACGTATAGTGGGTTGGTTTCTCGGTTTGAGGAGAAGCGCTCGCCGCCGTTTTCGAAACCGACGGCATTTTCAGTCAAAACAATCAGCGCGCATGCGTGAGGCCGCTCTTCTCCTCGCGCTCTCGGGCGCCACCGCCAGGACAAATCCGGAAGTTGCAGAGACACAACAACACTAAACTACATAATAACACTGAGCTGAACACACAACACTACACAACAACATTGAACACACTACACAACACAGCTAACCACACTACACAACATACCAATTACATAACTGAACACACAACACACATACAACGGAACTGAACACACTACACAGCACACCATCAACATAGAACTGAACATACTACACAACTCAACACTACTGAACATTCTACACAACACTACTGAACATGCTGCACAACACATCAATACACAACATAATACACTGCACAACATACCAACACGCTGCATAACACACCAACATTCTCCCAAACACACTGCACAAATAAATCAATACAAAAGCTGCTACTTTACACACAGCAATGTCAGTGTGACACTGTTATCTGCTAATGTTCCTGTTGTTGCTTTGCACAGTTATTTTTTGTCTTTTTCTTATTTCAGTAGTCTTATCTTTTATTCTTTCTTGTTACACTGAGCATGCTAATGACACAAGAATTTTCCTCTGGATAAATAAAGTTCTTATCTTATCTTAGTCTGTTATTGTTGTTCCCGCATATCTATTCTGAGGAAAGTATGCTGGTAATTATGATTATAACCTTAGTGTATGTACAGTGTACAATCCAAATACATCATTCTGCTGTAATGCACTATTTTATTTATTGAACTGACAAAAGAATCGAAAAGATCATGCTGGCTTAAGTCTCTGTGAGTCTCTTCTTTGTTTCATTTTTAGAAGACGACACAAACACTGTAACAAATATCAGTATTTCTGCGCTGTACCAGCACATCACCAGCGCGGGACGACTTATGAGAGGTTTGGCATTAATGTAATAAAAATCTCTATGACTTTGTCTCTTGTTTGTTTCATTTTTAAACAAAATGAACAAATATGTCAAATTTTGTCAGAGCCTGCAGAAAGTGATTAAACACAGTGATCTAAACATTTTCAGTGGACGGTGAGGAAGTCTGCTTCAGATGCCTGGGGCAGAAAAGAAAAAAAAAGAATAAAGAATCAGCTTTGTCACAAGTAACAAACTAGAGCTAAACAAACTGACTGTTACGTTTAAAACAGGTCAGGTTTTGTCAGAGCCCGCTCAAAGCAACCGATAGCGATCAAAACACAGCGAGGCCGCTCAACAAGTTCGGAGACACAGACACTGGACGAAAGAGTGCTGTAAAGAAACAGCAAATGCAGAGGAGGAGCCTCTTGGGTCACGTGGTGTAAGTGTGTGGCGGCAGCCCCAGAAACCTATAAATACTCGGAACACCAGCCCTGTAATTTCAAACACATTTGGAGATCTAAAGCGGAGTGTTCCAGGTAACATATTTGTAATTTGGGTATAATTTCAGTCAGTAAAGTAGATGTTACGAGCATTAGTTTTAAGTTGTAGTAGCGCTCGTTTTAGCACCAGTGACAAATGTTTTGTCTTTATTAAAAATAGTCCTCAGCTTCGTTGCTGTTGTTGTGCTGATTGAGGAATTATCTAAGTAGTCTCGGTGTGTGGATTGAAAGAAATATGACTACCGAAGTGGCCAGGAGGCTGAGGTAGTTGTGGCTTTGGGAGAGTTTGAAGAGCTGTTCTGTGGATGTTGAGTGTTTGATGGGTTGTTGTGTGGCTATTTGGGAGAGTCCAAGAGCTGGTCTGTCTGCCCCCCTGAAAGACTTGGTGGTTTTTCTTTGCCCGCCATTTTGGACAATGAGTAACGTTTAGGGCGCTTAAACTGGAAACCTATCCTGAGAGCTTCAAAATCTTGTGAAATAGCTTCTGTGGCTAGTTGTATGGTTTTAACTTGAAACATTTAGTCATGTTTAACATTTAGTGGTATTGGGGATTCGGCCGAGTGTAAATTTGACCGTTGTGGACTTTCGAATGTGTTTGTTTGATGGCTCCCATGATAACTTCAAACAGACCAGACAATATCGCCTTTCTCGGCTAATTTGTGTAACCAATCACTCGTGTAACACAAAATGGTTCTTGTTTACTATAGTTAATAAATCCGAGCGGTTTTGGGATTATTTATTCAGGAGAAGCCCCCAGACTGAGCCGGGTGGGCTGGCACCGACCGGAAGCCATAGATCCTTAGCCGTGCCGCCATTTTGTCTCCTCTTCAAACATTTGTTTGAGCTTTTCCTCAGTTGGTGCTGTTTGTCTGCTCATCTGTTCGCATGGTGAAGATATTGCGTCCTTACACTGCTCTAGGGCTCGTCGAGTCGTTACCTAACAAGTCACATATTGTCTGCCTGCCGTTAGCCTAATAGGGGATAGTCTGTATGCGTTGATGTAACTGTTGGAATCTTGGAGGGCGAAACCAGATCTCAGACCTGCGCCGGTATCCTAAATGATCCTAAACAAATAGCCGTGCAACTAATAACCCATGTCGGTTTTGTAATTTGAAACATAATGGGCTATCATAAGGCCAAATGATTGTTTCTGAAATGTTTTTGATAAATTACCCGTTTTTGTCATTGCTCAACATTGATTTAAATCTTTAGTTGTATTTTATTTAAGTCTAGTTTTCATGTATATTAAATATACATATATGGCATTAAACTGAAACTGCTACTAATGCTCCTCAGAACATGAAGGTTTTTGTACGACCTTACATTGGTCCAGGGCTGATCGTGTCCTTGGCTATCAAGTGATGTGCAGTTTGCCCGCCAAAATTGACCTTATTTGAATTGGGGTTTGTTTGTGACCAAGTGTTAAACTAGAGGCCAAAAGAGGCTTTGTTTTCACCAGACATCTATTTATTTGTACAGGTCTACATTTTTCCACCGTCTGAGGAGTCATGGCTCGTACCAAACAAACCGCGCGTAAGTCGACTGGAGGGAAAGCTCCAAGAAAACAGCTGGCCACAAAGGCTGCGAGGAAAAGTGCGCCCTCTACTGGAGGGGTCAAGAAGCCTCACAGATACAGGTGAGACATGAAGGATGTGTCTCTGCATTTCTATCTTCTTGAAGGCTGCAGTGAATATTGCAGTCTTGAGCATTTTGTCATTCTTTGTTCCTTAGGCCTGGAACTGTTGCTCTGAGAGAGATCCGTCGTTATCAGAAGTCAACAGAGTTGCTCATCCGCAAGCTGCCCTTCCAGCGGCTTGTCAGAGAAATTGCGCAGGATTTCAAGACTGACCTGAGGTTTCAGAGTGCAGCCATCGGTGCTCTCCAGGCAAGTTTAAATATTTGCATTACTCTGTATTTGTAATTTGTGTGCATCTTTGCAAATATGGTGCTAGTCAGTAGGTTTCAGCTGACTTTTGATGTTTATTTTAAACAGGAAGCAAGCGAGGCCTATCTCGTTGGTCTGTTTGAGGATACTAATCTGTGTGCCATCCATGCCAAGAGGGTCACGATTATGCCCAAGGACATCCAGCTTGCAAGGCGAATCCGAGGGGAGCGTGCATAATTTACAGCTTTCATTGTTTTAATTTTTTTGTTAACCAAACACACTCAAGCAATGGATTTTAAAACCGATGGCATAATTTTATAGTACATTCCCTACAGACTCAGGTTCGGGTGGAAAAATGTGTATTTAGAGTTAGGAGTGCTCATTGTAGAGTAGCATTAGTTGCATGCTGAGATATTTATCTTTTTACATGGATTATTGGGTTGTTAATAAAATTCACTACCTCAGTTTGTCTACTTGGACTGCTTTGGTTAATGGAATATTTTTGCTTCTAAAACACGTTTGTTCTGAACTGAATTGGAGTACTGGCTTTTTCGATGAACATTGTAATGTCAGGTGCAAAAAAAACTAATTTGGGATGCAGTCCTGCTTCTTGGTTGGGAATTCTGTTTTAAGAGGGGAATGCAGTTTTTCCAAAATGACATCAGTTATGTTAATGTAATAGTTTTTTTTTTTTTTTGTCTTATTTGGATCCAGGGGTTTGTCTGCCAATCTATATGTAGCAGTGTTTGCTAAAATACCCAGTGAACCTTCGTGTCTCTTAAACTTTAATGTTGATGGTACTTTTTTTTTTTTTGTCAGATTGTCCCCTACTTGGGATACCCTGCGTTTATCCATTTGTATCATTTTAAAGTTGCATCTGAACAATTGGATTGTACATTTGAAAGTTTTTTTCCCCTCCTAAATTCAAACTTGTGCTAATTATCAATATGAAACCAACTGCAGTCTGACGAGAACATGCAATGTAGATTGGTTGTTTGCCTGCTTTGGTTGTAAGTGGCAGGGAATTGCACCTTTTAGGGTAGTTTAACTTAACATGGAGCAAAGGTGTTCATTATTGTCTACAAAAGGCCAGTGTGACTGCAGGTTGTAAAACTAATCGAATCTGGCATTACCCTGCTAGCTCATACAGCAGTCCTTTAGCCACGCAGACCCTTTGTGTGAAAAGATTATCCCTGACTTGTTGGCCAGTGTTTGGGTTTGTGGAAACACGCTTGCCTACTCCAGTTTAGCCACTAGAGGTCAGAATTCTATCACTAACGTGCATGGTGTACTTCTGTCTTGTTAGAATAAATGTCTCTTACTACTCTGGGTTTGTTTCATAGACTTATTTAATGTCATACACTATTAATAAAACTGCCAAATTAGCTACTTACCTGTTCATCTGCTCTTGTGCATTTTGTGAAACCAAATTAAACCGGGGCTGTTTCTTCCCCTGTGACTAGAAAGGTTGGAGGATTGTGCACTTTGGTCCTTTTCCTGTCGTTAACTTGCTGAAACTTGATCCAATTTCTTCCTCTTTTCCTTTTCCAGTAGAGATTTTCATATGCAAATGTAATTGTAGGTCACATCCATTATTCAAGCTTGAGTTCCCCCTGAATTCACAGCTCCAGGGTTATGCATTAACTCTCACTCCATTAATTAGCCTTGACATGGCAGCACTTTCTCATTGGTGTTTGGCGCCCATGTCCTCTCAGTGCATTAATGTATTCGAAAGCTGAGGCCTGTTTGTCAGGTTTGCAGATCCATTTCAGAAGTCATTATTTCAGCCTCTGACCAGAATCACTGCTATACAAATGACAGAAAAATTAAGGAAAGATGATGTTCGTCATCTAACAGCTTGTGGTTCTCTGAACACTGCTCAGAATAAATTAGCAAAGACGGGTAGCTTGGGACCCATGTGGAGAAAAAGGCCATTTTAAATGTGAAAATTAGGATGCAGCACTTTGCCCATCTGAGAAAACTACATACATGCCTGAATTTTATCCAACAGCAGTTTGATAGAGCTTTTGATTTAACCACATCAGAAGAAAAGCTTTGTAGAAAAAAAACGTATGCCAGTAGCAGTGACGTCAGAAACCTTCAACTCTGAACCTTTCTGCAGTCTCAGCTGCATGTCCAGGCCTACTGTCACAGACTTCACAGTCTATGCCTCATCCTCTCTCCGTCCCCTTTTGCTCTTTGTCTCGTGTTATACTGCCTATTTTCTGCATACACACAATATGTCCCACTTGCTGTTTCTCTTGGGATAAACAATGTGTTTGAGTGGAGTATTTTTGCTAATCTGCTCTCCAGCTCTTCATTAGATTATCATTTACACATCTTCCTGTCTTGGTCCCCATGTCACTGACCTTCAACATCTCTAGGCAGTTCCCAGCTCTTCCCGATTGACACTGAACCTCTGACACACAATTAAGGCCTGTCCACAAAAATCCCATACAAAGCTCCCTGTAAGCGATGGGCTATTCGACACACTGGGTTTTTGTTTGTCCTTATGTTATTTATCTAAGCAATACTTTTGCATGATATCTTCCTTTCCAAATCACCAATAAGTGGTTGGCTCACATTTCCCAGGCCACTTTCCATTATCACAGCTGGAAAAACAATTGATGCTTTGCCAGTGTTTTGTTTTTGGCTTGTTTGTCGTGTTTTCCCAGCCTGTTCTCTCACTCTGTCCCTGAACACTGGCGACACAACATCGCCACTGCCAGACACAGATCGGATTATATTCTTAACAGTAAAAGTCATTATCGTGAGAAATTAGGAAGTTACAGGAAGTACAAAAAAAGCTTTGTCACATTTCTAGTGGTTATGGATAACTATACCTCACTGATTTGGAGGCCAAACTAAAAATAGAAAAATTCATGTAATTCAGAATCAATTTTTTCACTTTTAAAGACACAGCAGGGTCAGGCAGTGTTGCTCTAGGTGGTATTGCAGTTTTCTCAATGGTCCACTACTTTAGTCTGGGAATGTGATCGCAGCAACCATTTATTTGTGTTCATGCTTAAGCTAATAGGAATTTGACCACACACATTTTCAGTGGTGATGAAAAATGTTTTTTAGTCAATATTATAAGCTATATAAAAGCTTATATCTAAACAGTGCTGGCTCCCAGAGTCTTGAATGCATACAGTAGTACTTGATTATTTGAGTGGGAAATAAAGATTGCCACTGTGACATGTAAGAGCTGAGTGGGTATCATCATTAAAAACAAATAAGACAACCCCCTCCAGGGTTATTCATGACTTCTAACATTCTTATTTGTTTTCCCAGTCTGGTTTTCATGGGAAAGAACACTCTGTACATTTCTGCTATGTATGGCATCAGGTTAGATGGTCATCTCAGTGTGTGTGTGTGTGTATATATATAATGTGTGCAACGTATCTCCATTCTAATGGTCAGGAAACACACCACATGGTTTTAGCGCACACCACAATCTAACCACATTGAAACAGGACAGAGTCAGCTGGTTAAAACTGGAGAGTGATAGGACTGTACCCCCGACTTCTGTGCAGGTAGGTATGTGAGGAGGTACATAGGATTATTCCACTTTGTTGAAGCAGGAAGATTGATATCATCTTCTGGAAAAAATGTTTAAATGAATTTAATTTAGATGTCCTACCCCTTTTTCCTGTAGATATGCTGCCCTTCGGAGATTAACACCAACCTCAGTCTGGCCGTCTGGACCAGCTGTGCTTAATTATGACCCCAGCTCTTGCAGCTTTGATAGAGAATATGGCCAGGTGTGGGGTTTATATTCCTGGTAACATACAAACACAGGCAAGCGAACTGACTAGCTTCATCGTGTTTGTAATAGTAACAGGTGGATTTTAATCTATTGTAATTAGCTATAACACTTCCAGTGAAGACAAGTTTGAACACCCTTGGTCAAATAATGTTTCGTTGATTTTCACATACATTTAAATGTGGCATTCTCTGCTAATTCTGCAAAAGAAAGTTGGCATAACTTTTGCAATATATGATATTACAAAGCATAATTCTAACCATAATTCTATTTTTGATGCAATGAATGTAGCAAACAAACTTAAAATGTGGAGGTGTGTTCTCTGTAGAGCATATGCACTTCTTTTGACTTAAAAAGTCAAACATAATTTGACTGAACTTTTGAATATCTATAGTGATGAGCATCGTAACGGCTGATGTCAGAGCTTGGGGAAATGACACAGCGAGGTGAAAAGAGACGTGACTGAGAGCACTGGACTGAATAAACACCTCTGATGGAGTACTGCTAGATGGGTTACTGAAGTCTCGAATAATGTGTTTACACTGCTTTATGTCTTCCGCAAACCACCTGCCCCCTGTCCCTACCCCTGGTAAACAGGAGCCAACACCTGCGGTTAGAATCGATAACGCCTCTGAGCCGTAATCCTCCTAATGTGGTTTGCGTAACCCAAATTTACTTGGAGGCATTGTTCGTGTCAAACTAAGGTGGGCAGTGAACTCCAAACGAACTTGGGTACTTTTTTGCTCCTTGTGTTTACTGTGAGAGTGTGGGAAAGTACTTCAAAGTAAAAAAAAAAAAGGGTTGGAGTTTGAATATGACACATTTTGTTGAACATTAGACCTGGCCAGTTATAAAATTCACAGTTTCACCCCACTTCCCTTCCTCAGTAAGTATTTTTAACCAAAAGTGATTTTACAATACATTTATATATAGTGACAATGAGCATTGTGCAGCAATTACTTGAAGATAAGACTATATACCACAGCGAAGCACAGGAGAAAAAGATCACATGTGCTTTGATGTCTTTTTATTTGTTCCCTCACCTTCAGCTCACTGAGCATCCTGGAGTATAAAAGATGTACCTTTGATACATTATATATTTTCAATATCTATAGTTTACTTTGAGAAAAACAGGTTATTGTTTCTTTGCTATTTAATCCATTATATCAACATCTTTGCAAAGAATTACCCTGAATAATCGTTTCATTTCATTCCACTGAGTATTGATTACACTCTGTTGGATATAAACCAAACATGGTGCTTCTTCAGCTCTTGCTTTTGTAAGCTGAGCTGTGCACCCCTAAGTCAGTTGGTGGGCACATGTCTCCACCTCACTGCTGTTGCATATGCAGTTTCAGTGACTTCGTTCTGAGAAGCTCAAAGAGTCCTGGCTGCAGAACTTCTCCAAGGTTCTTCTCAACATCTCCAAAGAGAAGAAATTTGAGAAACTCATTTTCTTTTGTGCCCATAACTCGGTTGAGCCCTACACCCCAGACTCACTTCTGACAGGGATGTTGAGGTCCAGAGTGTGGTGGCAGAGGCGATAGACCACAGACCAGCTGGCCTTCTGCTTCACAAAGAGCCGCAGCTTGTCCCGGAAGGTCTCTCCCAGGAAACTGTAGATGATGGGGTTTAAGCAGCTGTTAGAGAAGGCAGCCAAGTTAACGATATGACCAGTCAAAGGATAGTCATGCCATAGGGTGGCAGCGCTGCGCTGAGAAGGGTCAGCTGTCCCCTGGAGCAGCTGGATGCTGATAAAGACATTTTCAGGCAGCCAGCAAATGAAGAACACCAGTACTACCACCACGATCATCCGCAAAGCCTTCTGCCGCCGTGGCCACAGGCCCCTGTGCTTCTGAGCACGCATAAGGATGCGTACGATCAGGGAGTAGCACAGGCCAATAATGGAGAAGGGCACCAGGAAACCGATAGTTACCTCCAGCCACTGGATCTCAAAGACGTTAGCGAAACAGAAGTGCACCTCGCCCGTATGTTGTGTCTGCACTATAGTGAAAGGGAGGAGTGTGGCCAGGATGGAGGCCATCCAGATGAGACTGCAGCTGAGCTTGGCATGCTGCATAGTGCGCAGGGGTCTGCTGCTCATGGAATTGGCCAGAGCTACATACCGGTCAAAACTCATCCACGTCAGGAAGAAGATGCTGCTGTACATGTTGACCTGCAGGAAAAGAGACATAAAAGTGCACAGGATGGCATAGTCATAGTACTTCTCATTGAGGTTGAAGACTTCAATGAGCGAGTCAGCCACTAAAATAAGATCTGCCACTGCCAGGTTGATAAAATAGAGGTCAGGTATGGTCATCTTCTCCCTGTGGTTAAGGTTGACCACCAGTATAAGGATGTTCCCTATAAAGCCGATTGGGAAGAGTAAGATCGTGTAAAGGCAGGAGAGGAAAAGGCCAATGATATAAAACTCATAGGTGTCTGAGTTCTCCTTCAGATCTGTGGAGTTGTATTCAAATGATGTATTTAAGTGCTCAGTGCTGTTCCCATAAATCTGAATCAAAGTCGTTGTCTGCTCTTCCATACTGACAGAGTCTCAGTACTGAACACTCCAAATCATAAGTCACATGCGTTGCTCGTGCTACATACTGTCTTTGAGTGTTCGGCCAGCTCACAGGGTTGGGAGGACCACTCATTTAGGCCATACTTGTCATTCTTAGCAGTGAAATCTTACAATGCAGACGGCTCAGGATTATATAACAGTGTTCTATGGGATTCGCTTCTTGAAAAGGCACGAAGGTGGGAAAAGTGGCTAATAAGCAAATCCATTTTGCGTGCAGTCCTCTCATCCATGGAGGCTGCCTGGACTTGTGTAATCCATGGCTCCAAACGCGAGGGGTCTCTCTAGGGGCTATGCTTTCCTTGCTCCGTCTTTTGCACGCTTTGTTCTTCACACATTTTAATTCCAGCGCTGCCTTGCCTCCTCCAGTCCATGGGCATGATTATTCACCAAGTAGCAGCTGATGACGCTATTACTGTGACACCTAATCTAGTGAGAAAGATGGGGTAGGGGTGGGAGGGGGAGCAAAGAAAAAGTAATTACAAGTAAAGAAAAATACATGGCACCTAGTTCCTGTGCTTTGCTTGGCCTCTCTTTTTGTGACTTTCTACAGTACGCCTTATATTACATTATCTGTACATTAGTTGCCCTACACTACAAGAGTAACTGTACACAATAATTATGACAGTATGCTTTTGCCTTTTCTGGTAAAACACCATTTTTGCTTTGGTCACCAGCATGCAACAGTGTGTAGTTCAGGTCCAGAGATGAAAATCCTCAAGATTTTGTTCCAGCTGCCTGGATACCTGTGCTGCTGATTTGAGTAAACTAGACAAGTCATATAGTTAGAACAAAATCCTGGGGAGGATTCTGTGTCCAAACTACCAATCTCTGCCTGCAAAGCATTCATTGAAGAAACAGGTTGCTTGCAGAGAATTAAAATGCAAAGAAAGAACTTAAACAGATGCATTGAAGAGCAGAGACAATCCTGGCCCAATCCACAAAGCTTCTGCTAGAGCTATAATCACCAAACGGTTAAATGCATCTAACCAGGCCTTTTCTTTTAATGACACATTTGACAAATAATTTACAGATGATTTATTTTGTAATGATAAGGGACAGATGCAAAAATAATGAGAGCATTTCAGTTTACACAAAGTAAAGAGGTAAACGGCAGTCACGGCAAAACCCAAAGTAAAGGTTAGCCACAATTACATCATGACAGTTATTGTAATGTCACAGACCATTTTGCTTTCCTTTGCATTTGGCTAATATCAAGAAATGTGTAGGACTATTGTCCCAATGAAAATGAAAAGGTGTGGCAGAGAGAACCTTGACCTTTAGTGGGCGATCAGAGCCCCTCAGTTTGCTCCTTCCCCACTGAGGCAACGTGTGAAATATTAATGCCCTTCCCATAAAACACACTTTGACAGCTATAGCTCACTAGCCCTGTGTGTACATACTGAATCAGACTAAAGGCTGCGCATATATTTAAATGAGAACATGTAAATGTACAAATTTAAATAGATTTAGACATTGTATAGTAACCCACCTGGGACGGTGGTAAATAATATGACCTTTCACAGAAGAAGCCCTCTGCGTAGGGATCAGGTTCCCAGTGAAATTGTTTGACAAGAGGCGGAATAGGCAAAGAAGTACAGCCAGCTTGCCAAAATTAGATCGCTTAGTTTTCATACACAGATGGCTGGCCAGAGTTTCAAAGAATGACGGCAAGGAAAATCGCCTGCTTGATTAATCTGCTTGATTCTGATACCCGAAACTCTAACAAGCAATGTTTCTCTTTGACAATAAATATCTCTTAAAAAAAACTGAGCAATCAAATTAAGGGACTACATAAGCGTCGCCTCATTAGTTTGAACAAAGCATATAGAAAGTAGGAGTGTAGCTCAGGAGAGGTTTATCATTCCTACTATCTTAGTAAAATAAAGTGATGGCGCTACATACGTAAATATTTAGAGTGGAAAATTCTTTCTTAGGCTTCGACTACCATTTTCTCACAGGGGCAGGATGCAGGGTGTGATCATAAAAAAACATTAAAATGCTAAAATGTTTACAGTTTCGGTATTACTGGTAAAGATGCTCCAATGACTAATAATCTATATACATATACACTCTACATTTATATACATCACATTTCTTATTATGTATTATTCCTAGCAAGTTATTTCCAAAAAAAATTGCCAAAAACACAACAGAGGTGTACAGTTATAATTCAGTTACATTCATTGCTAGCCATTGGTAATAATAAAGTTTTAATTTCCAAACAAGCTCACTTTAGTGGTCAAGCAAAGTTGAAGCTGAATTAATTATTTTTTTCTCATTTTATCTCATCACCTAATATTCTTTCATTGAATATCCCTTTATCTGACTCTCACAACTTACTCCCACAGCCTGAAAAGAGATGCACTTACTTTAGATGTGTGACTGTCATACAGCTTGCAGCGCTCCGTTGCACAAGTCAAGGGGGTGGCAGAGATTTGTAATCCCAGATGCCAAGTCTGCTCCACTCCCTGCGCCCCCTGCAGTTAAGCTCCTGCCTTTGAATGAGGAGAGAACAAGAGGCCACTTCGGAGAGGATCACAGCAGCCTTCTACCATCCCCGCTCCCTGGTGATGCTTGGTTCAATTTTCAAGCTCTCTCTCTCTCTCTCTCTGTCCCTCTGCTCCACCACCTCCTCTGATTTCTCCTCCTTCCTAGGCTCTGGGTTTGACTCCCCCCAGTCCTCCACCCCCAGTCCTCCTGTGTGCAATCGGCAGCATCAGACTCAAGAAGAACCCACTGACCCGAGTGACTTTGAACAGGTGACTGCAGACACACCTCCTGATTTTCATGGCGCTCTCAGGTATGCGTCCGTGCTCCTGATGGCTTGAGGCATGTTTTCAGTGAATGTCCCGTCCATTTACTCTTAAAAGTCACGTCTGCTGACTGATTCGAGTCTTTCTGAGAAACCTCAGAGCTTGAGGCACACATTCCTAAGATCACCGTAGTGTTAAGATTACCTTACTTATTAAAGTGCAAGACCACAGACAAATAGGTTCTTTGGAGTGATGCCATAGGAGAACCCTAACATTACATAGACAACCCTGGAACCCTGGATTACATAGACAAACCCCCCACTCTGCACATGTTTTTCTGTCTAACACACTCATTTCAGTCCAGAAAGCACCTATTGATTAGGGGATTGGTTGGATCATGTATGTTAATAGGTGAGAATGGGGTCTCTAAGGCCAGGGTTTGGAAAACCTTTAAGGCATTGGTTCCCAAACAGGAGCCCTGGAGCATCCCCTCTCCTGTTTTATCTGCTCCAAACACATCCATTTAACTAATCAGTTAATTACCCAGCTGTTCTTGAGTCGAAGTGGGCAGGTAAACATGAAAAGGGTTGTGCCTTTTTGTTCTAAGGTACTGCACAAGTGCTCCTTTTTGTCACCTTTATTTTTAAGAAAGCAACTCAACACTAATTATAACGTGAACATTTAGAATCTGCTGATTTGCTATATAGTTTGTTAGAAATTTTCTAAATTTGTACATACGTTATGAGGTGCCTCAAGTGATAATCGAGCTACCATTTCATCAGACTCATGGTAATTCTTTAAATAATGTTAACTTAAATAAACAACATGGCACAAATTTTGGGCCTAAAGATTCATAGTCTGTAAGCTGTACATGGGGCAGCTAAGATAAGACACAAGAAATACATTAAAGCATTCTCAACAAAGAGAAAAAGTATAATAAAATATAATAAAAATTTAGCTTCTCAGTTCAAACATCATAAAAGTACAGTGTTTCTTATCTATATTAATTTCAGCATAAATAGCTTTTACAAACCTTTGGTGAATTACTTGCTTTTGAACAGAAAGTGCATGGGAGAAATGTCTACCAAATGAGACTGGAATAAATGTCACTGAGGTCTTTTACAAGACCACTTTGCAGACAGTTTAACAGGCTACAAAAAGGAGCCTTTGACCATGACTGAGTTAAATAAACAAATCCACATTAGCGGTGTAATATTCAACCTCAAGAGCAGCTGGAATATTTAGACCACCCACATGTGAAGTGGCGCTACCTTAAGATCTAACAGTGATGGAAAAGCATAGATGCAATAAATCGACGTGACACAAATTTCAGGTAATACAGGTCTCTTACTGAAATCCTTACTGTAGTACAAGGCCTCTCTGGAGTAATTGTTCCTTTAATTCTGAAGATGATGGATAGCAAAGTTCCTTTTCTTCTTCCTTGACATTGAGATTACACGTCAAACGCTATTACATGAGTAATTCAGTTTTCAGGATAGAAATGGCTTCTGTTCACCTCACTGCACCCCTCTGCACCAAGCAGCTGAAGAAAAGCTCCAGGGCCTTTTTCATGCACCTCTAACCACATTTCCAGAACACTCCACACTGAATATGGTGCTCAGAAGGAGTTCACTGCGTCTGTACTGTGTCGTTTTAGCCACAGCAGAATGACAGTGAGTACCATGGATTACAGATTCCCAGATGTCATATTGATAAGAACAAAAGTGGTGCAGGAACATCATTTTACAGGAATGATAAGAGACTACAATGATAATTTAAATAACAAGTATTTAATTAACATTTTTAACGCTGGTATTTTCCACTCTTTGTGTTAGTAATGGGTTCTTCAGTGCGGAAGATGAGGTAAATCTCACCACTGACAGAGTGCAGAGGTGCTGGTGTTTACAGACAGCCATCTGCTGGCTGCTGCTTTCCTATATCTCACCAATTTCCCCTCTCAGCGTCTTACATCTCTCACAGACTGTACATCCGCAAGGCTTGTCTGGGTCCCAGTTTCAAGGAAGAGGCAATAATGCAATAGTATTTCACATCTTTATTTGTACACAATGATCTTCTTTAAGCTCATTGTGGAGGTGAGGACATTGTGGAGGTGAGGACAGAATCATGTTTGTTCTATTGTGTGGGAACATTCTCAAGTTTGTCCTAGAGGGGATACTAATATCAATACTTGTAAAACCTTTTTATGCTTTCATATTTATCATGTCTCCACTAGATCTTTTCTGCCATTTTTCTTTAACTTTAAAGGGTTCACAATCATTGTTTTGAATTTTTCCACTGTGGCAAAACATGGAGTGGCATGAAAGATCATTTCTATCCACTATTAGGTTCTTTAATGAGCCTTATAGCTGGGACAGAACAGAAACCAAGCAGCTACTCTGATAAACGAACAGGTTCACTGACGCTAGTCATGATTACTTTGTACTATTTTTGATTCTCTGAAAATATTAGATGCTATAACACTCAAGAAACATGCTTCCAGTTTTATTGTGCAATGTTTAACCACTGCTACTCCAGGGATTTCATTTTGATGATATTTAATGTTTCTGTGTTTTATGCTCCCACTACTGTAATGATGAAATTATATGGTTAATAAAATGCTATTTATTTATCTATAGCTGAAAATAGGTGGATATATGTGGATATACAAGCTTTTGTGAAATCACAAATCGACACGAATGAAAACAGGCTGTTCCTGCCACTTTGTTTTCACATCTGGACTGTATGGTTTGGGGCCCTCTTAAGCGTAGTCATTAGCTCTCATGGATCTTTTTCCTGTTTGCTCTACGTGACTTAGTCCACTATCTAGTGGACCTATGGAGGATGTCGTTCAGTCAAACAGAACTAGTCCACAAACCTTGGAACTGTACTCATTAAACAATTTTATCAGGTACACCTACCATACAGGTGTACTTTGTAAGCTTATACTTGTTGACTGTAACCCAACCCATCTACATCCCAGCACAATATGTCGGCCACTCTCTACCCTGTCCATCCCTGGAGAGAGACCACTGAAGAATATAATTTGCATTGAGCATTGTCAGCACAACAGGGATATTAACATGCTAGAGGGTTTTGTAGAACAAGTGTGTTTGGCAACTTTATTATTTCAGGGTTTATGCGTCACCAAACACCCTTAACAGTCATTTTAAACAGAATATTTATAATGCAAGGAAACACACCAGCAAAGTAAAAAACCAAATATCAGCCGACAACCATAAAGAGTTTGTCAAAGTTGTTTCTTTCTATCATTGTTTGTTTCTTTTTTACTGACTTTTGGTTGACAAAAATAGACTTTGCCAATCCAGATGAAACTTAGCATGATTACAGCCCTACATGACGGGTACAGAATGAAGTAACCTAAAGTGGCCACCCCTTATAGTCGCATGTGAACACACCACAGCACACTGTGTGAACAAACTGAAATTCTTTCTCTACGTTTAACCCATTCACCAAGATGATGTGAGTAGTGTGTGGGGATGGTACCTTTCTCAAGGGTGCCTCAGTGGTACCACTAGCAGTCCTGGGATTCAAACCCAGAACCTTCTAATCCTAGGAGCAACTCTCCAACTACCAGGCCATCGAGGTCTGTGTCCCTAAATGGGTGTGTGCCTACACAAATATTTCAATAAGCATTTAGCCAAAAATTACAAAATTTGAGTGGAGAGGTGCGTGAGAGGCGCATGACCCTAGATAATTACAGCTCATTTGTCTAATTGCATCATCTAGTGAATAATGTCAATAGAAAAATACAGAACTTCTAGAGCAGGGTTCGTCCACCCGCAGCTCTTTCATCCTTATGTTGCGGCTCCCTGTGGCTTTGGAAAATGAATAATAAGTTAACACTAGAACGGTGGCTAACTGGCTATACCTGTAACGGCTCTGTGCGTCAATTGACCAAGTGCCCAGTTTCGCACAAGACGCATCCTGATATGAAGCCGCTGCAGTTTGTTTGGGCATTTGGTCCCGCAGCCTGCCGGCACACATCCACACAAGCTGTGGCCAGCAGACATAGCAAGTGTCCAGTGGACTTTGGACCCAGAGTCCGTCATACAGCACCAGTCACTAAATCAGAATCAGAATCAGATTTATTGGCTGATTATGTGAACGACACATACAAGGAATTTGACTCCGTTGGTGGTGTCTCTCAAGCACAAAAGTATAAAACAACAATATGTAATGATATGTGTGTACATGTGCCTACACCACAGCCATATGGCTCTTAGAGAGCCTGAGTGCTGCTCTAATAGGCCAATAGACATGATTCTGATTCTGATGAAAATACATCAATTAACACCGTCAGCCGTTTTGTGTGATTGTAGTTCGAAGATTCTTGTGATGTTTGTTTTTTTTACAGTTCTAAATGTTCAAAAGGATTTCTTTGAATAAATAAAATTTCACAAGCAACACACCAGCCTAGTTTTTATACACAGCATAAAAGTAAAAAACAATATATGCAGTGTTATCTTCATTTTAGATGTCAAAAAGGATGTGGCTCCCGGTGTTTTCTCTTTTGTGGGAACCGGGTCCAAATGGCTCTTTGAGTTTTAAAGGTTGCCGACCCCTGGTCTAGAGGATAAAGGATTATACTGTTGCATCACGACTACATTAATTGGAAACAAGCTCAGTTCTATTTGGTTCACCCAGCAATAGCTAATCAAAATGCAGCAGCTAATAGGTGCTTGTGTGAAATATCATATAAAAGATAACTTCATTAAACTATTACTCTTTCTTTCAACTTCTGTGATGGTTATGCAGTGCAATATCTAGTTGGTTGCAGGTCTGAAGGTCAGTGCACCAGTGGGTTAAATTTCAATAAATTTTAACTTTTGCCTGCACACCAATGCTTCAGCAAGCATTCCATTAAGAGGCCCATATCATGTAAAACAAAAAATGTATTTTTTATATAATAAACAATTTATGTGACATCCCTTTTACATATAAACTGTGCTGAAAATGGGCCTTTTTCATCAAAAAAGAAACATGCTTACATCCACCTAATCAGCCTACAGCTGTTTAATCCCACCTATATTTACGACATTTAAGCCGATGCTTTTCTCTAAAGTGATTTCCATTGCCGAACTACAGGGGACAGTCTCCCTGGAGCAACTTGGAGTTAAGGGTCTTGCTCAGGAACCCTGAAGTTTGCCTGAAGATAGAATTCGAACCCCACTAGGCCACCACCACCTCTATTCACCTTATAAGGCCACTTTGTGAGCGAAGCACTATTCAGGTCAACCAATCAGAATAGAGAGTATTTGCATAAATCTTAAAGACAGAAACAAAACCAGCCTATTTAATTTTGTGAGATCAAGGTCACTGAATAGTTTAATTGAACTATGGTTGCTTTTGGTACAGAAAATCACAAATGAAAAACAGTAGGATATGGCCTCTTTAAAAGTGACCATCTGAAAAAATTTTAATGCATAAATGAGCATTTGAACTATAACAAAATAACAACAAAATAATAACAAAATCATATAAAATAATCGGCTACTATTTTATATAACAAAATAATTCCTAAGAAGGTAAGAAATCTTGGTGTTACGCTAGATGAAGATCTGTCTTTCTTGCCGCAGGTCGATCAGATCTCTAAAACATGCAGATTCCTTCTCTACAACATCAGAAGAATCAGACCCTTCCTCACCACAAAAGCAGCACAGATTCTTGTCCAGTCCCTGGTCTTTTCCAAACTGGACTACTGCAACTCTCTACTGGCTGGACTCCCACAGAAGGTAACCAAACCGCTTCAACTAATTCAGAATGCAGCTGCCAGTTCACTCACACCTCACTTTTACTGCTTTTAAAGCCAAAAACGGACTTGCACCCCCATACATAACAACATTGATCAAACAATGTGTCACTTCTCGTCCTCTCAGGGCTTC
>JBBPDC010000141.1:7707083-7731747 GCA_037974485.1 Hemigrammopetersius urotaenia
AATTCTTAAGCACTGATGTACGTCGCTCTGGATAAGAGCGTCAGCTAAATGCCGTAAATGTAAATGTAAATGTAATTATTAGCATTGTAATTAATCAATACTTTCTCTATTATCAGTGAAATAATTAGATATTAATACTTTAATATAATTGTCATTACTGACATTTTACAACCTACTAATAGTTCCTACCTCTCTAAATCTGCTGCTATGTTATTTAATTATCATTATTACTTGTAGTAGTAGTATCTGCATTTATATTCACTCAATGATACCTTATTTTATTGTTAAATCTTTTACTTTTTAATTTCAGCGATTTGGCAGTACTGCACATGCTCTTTGAACATGCCAATACAGTTCTTTGAATTGAATTGTGAAAGATGCTTTATTCTGCACCCCAACTGTTGACTCGCCATGCCCACAGCAAGTCATGAATTACCCTAAATGGACAAAAGTATTGAGACACACCTGTTTATCAGGGTTTGGGTTTGGCCCCTTACTTCCAGTGAAGGGCATTGTTAATGCCTTAGCAGACCAAGACATTTTACACAATGCCATGCTTCCAACTTTGTGGACACCATTGGGGAAGGTACTTTTCTATTCCAGCATGACTTTGCCCCAGTGCACAAAACAAGGTCCATAAAGACATGATTGCATAGGTTTGATGTGGCCAAACTTGACCTCAAACGCAACCAATACTTTTGGGATGAACTTGCAAGCCAGACATTCTCATCCGACATCAGTGCCTGAACTCATAAATGCTTTACATAATCAATGGGCTCAGATTCCCACAGTATGACTCCAAATTCTTTGGGAACACATTTCAAGCATAGTGGAAGCTGTTCTCACTGCAAAGGGGGTAACAACTCCATAATAAAGTCTATGAATTTGAATGCAATCTCATTACATTCCATGGTGGGATAATAGTAAGGCGTCCCAATACTTTTGTCCATGACGACCCTTTTTCAGCCACAGTTCAGCACGAAGCTCAACAGATAATGGCGTGTTGCTAGGCAGTACCTCGCGCGCCCGTTCTAAATGGCACGCGGAGAGTTCTAAGAACGGCACAGGCTCCGCTAAAACACGGCCAGCTGCGTGTTTGATTTGTTTTGTCCCACCGAATGCGACTTCTACATCACCCCAATCAAGGAACAGCACAGACGCACAAGTAAACAACTAATTTTCACTCGGCCCTCTCGCTTGCCCCTCACTGTTTGCCGTAGCTCACTGCTGATTGGTTGGGAATCTGTCTGGAAGGGTGGATGGACCGTCCGCGCGGCTACTTAATGACGGTCTCCATGGCAACACCTCTGAGCGCGTGCTCGAATGTAAGTTCCGCGCCAAAATTTCAGTTTATTGTAAATGACGATTTGATTAAAAATAAAACTCCAACTAGTCTCCCGTCGCTCTGTCTCTATTTCCCCCCAAGACATCATTATTTTTATTCCAATTTCATTTTTTTCAACACGGACCGCTGTCCTTTGTCACGTGTCACATTTGCAGCCCACGTGTCTGATAACAGTTAAGGATCGACAATCTCACCAGACCACCAGACTATCCATAATTAAAGAGCATTTTAATTAAGAGAGAGAGACAGAGCTGTACGTAAAGCTCGATTGACCTTTATATAATGGACAATCTTGCATATTATGCAAAGTCATAAGACATTTGTAAGGCTTGTTTGTGTACCAGTAACTCAGGGGTATAATGATTCCAACCAGGGATGCTTTCTCACTGTAAAAATCCTCTGGTGGCCCGGTGGTTAGGGAGTTGCCCCTGCAATCAGAAGGCCGTGGGTAAGAATCGCAGGACAGCTAGAAGCACCACTAAGGTACCACTGATCAAGGCACCGTGCCCACACACTGCTCCCCTGGTGCTGTACTGGTCGCTCACTGCTTCACTTGGTGAATGGGTTAAATACAGAGAAAGAATTTCACATTGTTCTGTGTGCTGTGGTGTGTTCATGCGTGACTATAAGGGGCCACTTTAATTTCATGATAATATGTGTTGAATATGACATGAAAGCCTTACTGTCACCTCGGTGCTCAAATCCCAACTGATACTGCACAGCCAGAGCAGTGTGACAGGAGCCAGCCAGAGGAAACAAGCACCGTGGAGAACAGAGAACACAGGAAGCATTGCTGACACAAAGATTGAAGGTATAATGTCCACATACCCTCGACAACCAATCTGGAACAAAGCTATGTCAATTAAGATGGCCCGCTTAGAGCCAGGCTGACATTGAGTAAATCCAGATATGTGTTTTACAGGAATGTGTGCGCAGCACTCTCTTGGTTGTCTCATTTTCCCCCCGCAGAAGCTTCTTCCTGCAGACCCCATCACTAAACAGCCTTCTAGTCAAGAGGTTAGGTGCATTGTGCTGGCCTGCTGTCGGAGGAAGGCCAAATGGTGATTCAGAGCAACTACTGGAACAAAACCACAAAGAGAAAAAAACTGTGATGCACTCTGATGTATCTGTAGAAATGCCAAAATGCCTGACTTGCTTCTTCCTTCCTTCTTGGCCTCTTTCACCCCGCCATAAGACCACCAGGTGGAGCCCAAGTACAAGTGATTGTAGCATGAAGATTAGCCGGCCTCTGAAGGTATTACCAGTGTACCTGAAGGCATTTATAAAGTTTTAGATATTGGGACTGGAGTTTTGTAATTTAGCCACCTCATAAGCTACTTCAGCATCAGTAAAATGACTTTTTCAGAAAACAACACGAGACAGGAGAGTAGCCCACTAAGGAAGGCCTGTCAAAGATCAGTTTGCCTGGGGTCACAGGTCACTGATTTGACAGTCTGTGATGACACCTCCCTGCACCTGTGAGAGCCCAGCTGACAGAGGGTGGGGTGTATGCATGTGCACTGGTGTGTGGTTGGGTGTATCAGGGGAGGGTGGTTTTTACTACAGCTGTCTTTTCCATAGAACCAGGCTGCCTGGCACCCCACTGGCTTCCTCAATCACAGCTGTCATTGTGACATGGGCAATAGAGCCAAAGAAAACAGCTAACTGAGACATCTGATGTTTTGTTTGCAAAAGAGTTTTGGTTAATGATGACAGACATTTGCCAGCACATGGTTGTTACTGATGTGTTGGTCATTGGAATAAAACCCTCTGTGCACTCTGCACTGTCCTCATATTATATCATTAGTGATTTGTCTGTTCCCTACAAACAGGCCTGAAAGTGTTGGATGGTAGCCTCCCTCTGTTATTAAATGAAGCTGTTATTCTTCTTGGATTAGGCACTTTTCTTGTTGGTATGTTTTCCAGTCAGTTCCTGGTTCATGGGTGTATATAAATTACAAGTTCAGCATAATAATTATTTCCCCCATTGTGTAAATTTATTACATATTTACACTTCACTTCATGCATCTTAGACTAATAGCCAATTATGCAGTGAAAACGCAGATGATGTTGTCTTTACCAGCATGCAAACCATGCAAATGGGGCCTCAGAGGTTTTGTATGTGTGTGTGTGTGTGTGTGTGTGTGTGTTGGTCTGCTGGCCATAGGTGGTTGGGTGAATAAACAATCAAACTAAAACACATTTTTGTTTAATCTTTTGCCACTGTATAATTTACATGTATAATTGTATATATTCCTTCAAAATTAATGGACTTCATAAAAATGAATAAAAACTGCTGGTTTTACCAAATCTTGCATGCGCCCCTCTCACGAGATTACATGATAGAATACCTTGGATTTACAAGTAAAAGCAAATATGATGCAAATCAGGATTTCTATCTCTTCGCCAGAGGTACCTTTTAAGTGACCAAGTGCAGATGGAATGCGGACATGTCTTATCTGAACAATACCCAGACAGACATAAGATGCAAGTAGTAACAGGTTAATAGAAACCAGATCAGAATAAAAATATGATCCAGCTCAGTGTCCCAAAGGTCCGGATTGAGACCCTGTCTTTTATTTGACCCTAGTGTCGGACATTTTCAGTACTGTGGACAGATGGGTAAATGGAAGGACTTGTCAGTGCCTTTGATCAATGTCATCAGAGCTAAGTGATAAAGTTCATGTGAGTTTTCGTTGCCAGATCTGCAAGTGTCAGAATGACAGCATCATCCAAGCCGGCTCTGTGCCAGTGGCCCGCTGCACTATGCGGAGAAGTTTGTAGAGAGATGTGGAGGATGTTCTCATCTGCCCTGGCTTGACAGTCCAGTGCCAAGGGCTAATGCCCCACACCCCTGTTCCACAAAATACCACAACCTCGAACACAGCCAAGAATATCCTGATTCAGATTCTTCTTTATATTCTGCTGACATTAGGCTTTCGTTATTTTTCCATTTCTCTGGTACATTTGCAAGCAGGGAAACACGGAGCAGGTCTGGCAGTTGGAGGATAGAGTTCCAGCCATCTGCTTCTGTCTAGATCTTTTCTACATGCTTGTGGGATGGGCTTAGGGAGGTCTGTTTTTATGTGCTGTCTGAAAAGCCCTGCTGTGGAAAAATGGGGAGAGCGCTGAGCTCTTGTTCCACTTTTCATGGAGCGAGTCCCTGTCATAAAGAAGTAGGCAGATCACATGCACTTGACAGGCCTGGAAGCAGGTCAAAGTGCCCTAAGCAAAAAATATCTGCACTCTCCCTATCCTTGACTCATGCAGCTCGCTAGACTTCAACTTAGTGCGTTAGTATTGTGTTAAAAGGGTGTCTTGTGTTGGAGAAGATCACATGTTTTGGAAAGGACTGGCTTGACTAATTTGAATCTGGAATCTTTGTCCTCAATTTGTGGAGAGATCTGGGTGGAAGCCAGCTTAAACACTTCGCAAACTTTAAATGGCAAACCAAACACGCCTGCTACCTTGGTGGTCTTGTCTCTAAGATCCGTGGCGAGTCTTTTTACTCTCTACAACAGCAACTTCTTAAGCTCATTTTGAAAGGAGACCAGGGTAAAAACCAAAGGCCTGTCTTCTCACCGCTGAGCTCTTGCCCAGCTGCGCCGTACAAGGGATTTAAAGCTTGCTGTGCAAACCAATGCCTTCAAATTCAAAGGTCAAATTGAAACCGGAAAACATTTTTTAGTTTGCTGAACACATCAGGGTTTTTTACAATAACGATAGCTTCTACCTTACAACATGTCCACATTGACTTTTTGAAGTAGGTGGACTAGACGAACCAGTGATAGAGTGGTGTTGAGTGTGTAAACATGTTGCTGGTGGAGAGCTGATCCAGGATTAGAGCTGCCTTCAAGCCTGTCTGTCGTTACACAGGTCAGGAAGTGCTGCCAACAGGATGTCCAGCTCCCTCATAGATGTGGCTCTGTGAGTGACAGGTGCTTGTTTTGGCCTGGGGGGAGGTTGGGGTCCATTATCCTATTGCCATTCCGCCGGAACAGCTAAACACATCCAATGCCTTCAGTGTAGAAACGACAGCTTAACGTTTAAAAGTTAGGAATCTTCACTCAGAAGCTTGGAATTTTCAACATACCTGTGTAACTTTACAAATAATTAGAAATATAATCACAGTTCCACAACAGAGTTTAAATAGATAGTAAAAAGTGGAAAAGAAATTAAAAAGATGTTCAGAACATTGATATTGCACAAAATCTTTATATTTTTAATAACCTTTTAGGCCTCAACAAAGGAAACTCATAGCACCTCACAACCATGTACACAAAAATCGAACTTGTATGCTTTGAGATGAATACACATCTTTATAGCAAAGGTCTCTGTAATCAATAAAGTTTTCGGATTCTGATTTCCGATTTTATAACGTGTGTAACAATTAAAAATCCTGCTGTCCTCAGCAACTAGTTTCTGATCACATGACCACAGATGTTTTTGGTCAACGAACTGAATTAGGTTAATGCTTACACAGTACTTAGGCATTATATTAAAATATAACACCTCTAATAAAAATAGGACTGGAATGATGAATGGAGCTGTATGTTTATGTGCATTTACTTATCCAGAGCTGTAGATGATTCTAAAATGAGTGAAAAAGATGCCGAATAAGTTCTCAAAATACTCCAATAAGATTTAAAAGTAAGATTGAAAATCGAAAGTGTCTAGTTTATGCACATATTGCACACCTTGGTGTATCTCCATTTACAGTACGTAAAATGAACTGAGAAAGTCTGAGAAGGTAACGTTTTATTTACAAAGTTTATGAGAAGCCCCAGACACTCACAGCTCAGGCCAAGCCACAAGCTTCATGTGCTATCAGCGGGAACCTGCATCCATAGCAACAAGTCCATTCCGCTTCATTATCATATTATTTCCAGATGTACAGTCAGTGGTGTTTAACACCAGCCCTGTCAGAACTGAGAACTGAAAAGATTCATGTTTTGCTATATATATATATATATATATATATATATATATAATGTGTGTGTGGTATACATAAATAATCATTTTTACAGTAATATCGCCCACCGTCAGTATGTATGTACGCACATTTGTGATATCTGATGCACAAAAATATGTAGATTCTAGTGCCACTCTAGTGTCGCATGCACTTCTTTCTACTAAATTCAGTTAATCAGGACTATTCTGTTTGTTATATCTGTTTGAAGGGAAAATGCAGGCAGTCAGTGTTTTTTAATGTTGGATTTTGAAAACAAAGTAGACAAATAGAAAATTAAAATGAATAAAAAGGTTTTTCACTATTTCTAAGTTACTGGGAAAACTAAGACTGTTCAAAGATTCTTTATGCCACTCAAATTCTTTTATTTATAATACAAAAAGATGAAAACATTTGTGTTGGATTTAAAAAGAATGCAAGAGTGGTCTTTTTGGACCCCTCTGTTTGCTTTGTACAAATTCTGACATTTCGGCAGCCACCCACGGTCCATTGTTCCCAGTTATCTGACAGTATTGCTTTTTGTTTCCCAAAAAGCTGCAATGTCGTGCAGTAGGCGTTCGGAAGTCAAAACAATGTTTAGAATGTCTGGAATGCTCTTTGCTTTCAGGAGTAGAGTGGCGTGGTTTTGCGGACACCACAGGCGATCGAGAGTGAGTACCCACAGTGTTGCCCACCATGGGGTGAAGTAGTCTGCTCCACCCACGGCTGGTGCACACACACTCTCGCACACACACACACACACACACACACACACACACACACATACACACACACACACACACAGGGCTGAGCAATATGACACTTACGCTTATCATGATAAGTTTTAAATCATATTGTGATCTCAATGTCTAAAGACCACTGACAAATGGCATGTTTGTTAAAAAAAATATTTTGCGTTATTGTATTTAGTGCAGTGCGATGAAACTGAAAATACTGAATGAAAATAATTTTTTCTCATAGTTCTGACAGTATTTTTAAATGCGGTACTGGTTATTTTTAATCCATTCAGAATTAGTAGATATCAGGAAAAATAAATATTGTGACATATTGTGGCTATTTTTGCCCTATTGACATTTACATGTACGGCATTTATCAGACGCTTTTATCCAAAGCGACTTCCATTTTACCTACAGGGGGCAGTCTCTCCCTGGAGCAACTTGAGGTTAAGGGTCTTGCTCAGGGACCCAGTGGTGGTGCTGAAGGTAGGATTCAAACCCATGGCCTCTAGGTCTGGAGGCATGTTTCCTACCCACTGAGCTACCTCCACCCCACCATAAAAAATATATTTTTACCTCTTTTACCGACTTAATTACACAGATCAACAGGTCAAAATCATCAGAAGTAAGTTTATGTGGGTTTATTAGGGATTTCATGCTGATTTCAAATCTGTGTTTAGATTTTCCCGCACGTACAGTGTTTGTGATGAAGCTAGTGATATACTGCCTGATAGTTGGTATAATTAGCAGACAATAATATTCTAAGCGTTTTTGAAGAAACAGTGGTAGCTGACTGACACTGATCATTATATCTATGCCACAGTGAGCGCCTGTCTGACTTCACACTGAAAATATTGAAACATTTAATGCAAATAACTGTCTCTTGCAAATCTAATATTACTCATAATTCAAGAAGTTGATGTGACTGAAAAAAAACTGAAAGCAGATCTATTAGAAAACCGGTTTAGAAAAGTGTGTTGTGGTTTCTGATTATTACCATTTTTTTGTTGAGCTGTATCATTTAATAAATGTATGGAAATAACATGGAATTTTGCAGAATTTTGCAGAATCACTGTCAGTACCAATACCACCTGAATCACTAAACATTTGCAGCATTAGTCTTGTAGATGAAGCAGAAGACTTTTTGAGTTGATAACGAACTTTTATAGATAATATCAAATTGATAATAAATTCAAGTCAACCTGAATCACAATCACATGCCTTTTCTTTCCGTGATGTATTTCCGAGTGAAGGTTTCAGCATCATTTGTGTCTGTCTTCAAACATTTTGATTGTCGTCTAAAAAAAACACCTGTTTGGAACAAAAATCCAAATCTCTATATTTGACCTACATATTCACATTCCTCAAGCTCAAATTGTTGAGTATAAAAATGAAAGAGCGAGCAAACAGCATCTAATGTCTGTGGTTCCCCATCTCTTTGCAGACAGGCTGCCAAACCTAGTTAGGTTGCCAGAGAATGCTTCAGTGGTTTCTGCTCCAAAAACTTGGCACTGTTTGATGGCTTTCACGAATAATGAAAAATAAGTTGGTGCATCTGTTACATAAACCAGGTTTGTTAGGCTTTTTTTGGGAATGAATGGTTGAGCAGTCATCTTTCGTTTCTCGACGATGGAAACTGTAACATGCCCAGTATTTCTCAAGTTGTGAAGCCATATTGGCTGGTTTGGGAACAACAAACAGTTGGCAAACGAGCCGAGTAATATTCATGTTAGTTTATTGAATACATCTATGACTCAATATGGGACATGATTGCTGAAACAATAGTAACTAAATAAATCTCTGAGAAAATAATACTGTAATTCTGAAATGGCATGTAGTCTATTCCAGTAAATCTGACATACAATATATACACATATTTCATATTATACATTTATACTGGCGTAAACATTCTAACAATAGGCATAGCTCTGTGATTGCTGTTCCACTGCTTAAAGGATGACCTTTTTTATTATCTTTCTGTCTTAAATATATTCTTTCATCTGCTTACATAAGTGGATTTTAAATGATCATTTTTTCCCCCATTACGCATACAGTACTTACTTTCAAAAATATATTCTATTTTGGTAAAAGTTCATTGGCTAGGGACCAAATACACAGGAATATGATTTTTTTAGACAAAGCAAAACATTATGCAAGCAATTCATTTTCCCTGCTTCAGAGTTTCAGTGGCGTCTGGGTGCAAGAAGTGCTTATTCCTTTACTCGTTAGAGTGTATTTCTGTTTTTTCATATTTCATGCACAGTAAAAGTTCAGACTCTTATGAGGGGTGAGAACCATCCATCTAAATTCCATGATTAATGTTTACACCCTGTTAAGCAAGTCAGGATATTTCAACCTGTGTTTCATGTCATTTTTTGGCCCTAAATGGTTTACCCCGAGGTAAACTTTCATATTTGTTTTTAAAAATGTTTCACTCTGATCAATGGGACTTTGACCCATTTAAATAATTATTAACTGAGTACAGAAAGTCTTCCCGTAGACATTTGTTTGCATGGCAAAAGTCATTAATAGGTCAACAGAGATTAAACATGAGGACCACTGAGCAACAGTTATCACTGTAGCTTTTGCTGATGCTGATACTAATGCTAAAAGTGTTCTCAAGCATCTGGAGAATGATTACAGTAACTCGGGCAGCTGTTAGGATGCATCTATTCCTGCTGATCAGGCTACTGTTGCTTTGATTTGATTTCTTAATTTAAGTACATATAAGTTTCGGCATTAACTATTTGGATTCAAATTACATTAATTAAAATATCTAGTATTGGATTATGTTCTCCAATATCTTTTTACTAATTTGTGACTTTTTTATATTTTATATTAAGGTTGAACCTTACTGAAATGAAGGAACCTTCTCTATTCTGCAGTGACATGTCTGAGCAGCAGAGCAAATGTAAGATCACACTGCCTTAGCAGCTAACACATGCACACCTTTCTTGCACACTGTCATCACTCTCTCTGAGATACATACAGTCATATGCAAAAGTTTGGGTGTGCCTGGTTAAATGACATGTAAATAAGGACATCCCCTACTGAAAATATATTTTTGTACATTTTATACATACAATAACTATTTATTTGCTGAATTTGATACATTGGTGAAAAAATAAAACCTAAAATGTGCAAAAGTTAAGGCACATTTTGTATTTTCCACTATGTGAAACTCATAAATAAATAAATATTGTGCCCTAAAACTGCAGACAAATACCAGATCTATGTGAGCACACTTTTTCTGCAATTTATGTCATCTGAACTTTGGCATATGACTGCACATTCCCAAGTAATACCAGTTGGCCTGTCTTAATCCAACATTGTGAGTCAGTTAAGTGTAAGACTGAGACGAGAACATTCCAATATTGGGAGGTGTTGTAGACACACGGCCAATATTAGGAATATCAGGCAAACTGCAGCCTTGAGCTAAACGAATTGGACACAAAACACTAGTAGGTTGTGTCATATCTGTAATATGCCACCAACATTTATACGTTTCCCTTCAAGATAATGGACAGTTGAAATGTGTATGAGACTTCCTGCTTGTCAGTGAGGTGTATTCAGAAGAATTAACATAGCTTACACAAAAACAGCACTTAGTGGTTGTCTTCTTGGTCACCCTTGTTCATCATAGCGACAAACAAAATAAAATTAAACACTCGCCAAAGGTTAAAAAATTACACACTGTCACCAGAGGGTTCCAGTTTCACATACAGACACATTCCAAGGGTCTGTGGGTTATGCAGCAAGTGCCAGTGAGGGGGCAAAACGGGGAGGCTGCAATTTTCATTAGGACTCTCACGTAATCACCTGCTGCACAGCAGAGCGTTCATGGGGGCACGACTGCTCGCTGCAGTTTAGCCTCTTAAGCAGCTGCTGGAGCTTGTGGGAAAAGTTCTTGTTCATTTGCCTGTACATGAGTGGCATGGCGAAGCTGCTGGAGAAGGCCAGCAGCTGGGACACGCCCCTTAGGAACATATAGGCGGTGACTTGCCGCGAGCGGTACCATTTGCCGGGCATATCGGTCACAGTTAGCACCAGGAGGGTGGTGTAGTAGGGTGTCCAGAGCGCGAACTGCACGCACACACAGGCCAGCAGCAGCCTGTGGATGGAAGGGTCCAGCCTGCCCGAGTCCTGATCCAGTGGGGTGGCCTCCTTGCGGATGCGTAGGATGAGTGTGAAGGCGTAGAGCACGGCCACGGCTGGCACCACGTACCCGATGAACATCATGATGGCGTCAGCCGCACCCTTATTCTGCATCTCAGAACACTCGATGATCTTGGTGGACACATGGTTGCACACGTAGAACAGCAGAGAGGAGAAGCTGGTGAGTACGGCTCCCCCCCAGATGAAGCCGCATACGTGCTTTGTGTTGTAGACACTGGACATGTAGGTCCGTGGCAAAGCCCGCTCAATGTAGTAGTCCAGACTCAGGAGCGTGGTAGAGTACATGATTACCAGCGAGGAGACATTGAAGAGGATGAGGAGCGTGATATAGACCTCGTCGTCGTACCGCCACACTGGCCAGCGCGTGAAGTCCGGGCCCAGGAGCTCCACCGGAGCCACCAGATTCAAGACCAGGCCGGCAATAGCCATGTTAACGAAGTAGACATCCGGCATTGTCATGGACACCTTGTTGGATAGGTTGACCACCACCAGCAGGGCATTGTAGCACAGACCCACTGGGAAACAGACGAAGAGGTAAAAGAGGGAAAGGATGGACAGGACGAGACCCAAGTCCTGGCACAGCCCCAAGTTTGTGCCGCTTGCTGTCTCATTATAACCCACGCAGGTCCACATTGCTGAAGGTCCCTCTGTTCTGCTCCGGCTCAGTGAGTCAGCTGCAAAAGAAGTCATGAACAACATGTTAAATATTTTTGCTTAACAACTTGAACTCTATAGACCTATTGGCATTGAATACCTTACTCTCATACCTTACATAGTTGATTCACTGTAGTTACTGACAGTCACATTGCTTGCTGGCTAATAGACTTTAAGCTGGCTAACTTAAAAAGCCTAGGTGAACCTGGCCTGGAGGGATGAGGTCAAGCACAGTATGATCATTTCCCTTCTGAAACACACCTGGTTTTACTCATCTGTTTATTACAACGGTTACTTCAACCTGCAAGCTGTGTTAGACTCTGATGGCCCCTGGCGTAGAGTTTAAGGGGATAACTGAAACAACTTCAGTTCTTGATAAGTACATTTTGGAACTTTCTGGTAGTGGTACGCATTTCCCCAGTACTTCCACGGTATCCACTTCAATATCTTGCAATGTGGGGGTAACCTTCCGTGCATGTGAAAGCAAGACACCCATGCATGTAATGAAATTTGGCACCTTAATGAACAGCCTAAATAAAATAATAACAGTCACTTAATAACAAGCATATGTATGCAATTTAAAACATGGAAATCTAATATAAAATAATGAAAATGAATAAACCAATGCTAAAAAGAGCTCTAAAGAAAGGCAAATAAATGACAATAATGAATACCAAAGGCCTGTCTGACATATAACAGTGATTTTCAGTTATGATTTATGTAAATAGAAAACCAGCTATCAATTGCTTACTGTACTAAGTCTTTCCTAGAATTTTCATGAAAAAAATGTTTAAATGTCAATGAGCGTCTAAGGGACTGAAATGTTTAAGTGACGAGTAGGAGAGGGAGGAAATCTTGCTGGATATATGAGTGCCATACAGACTTCTTCTTTCTGTTAACTGAGCTGCAGGTGTTTCCTTGATCAAAACATCTATACTCTTTGGTCTCAAGCTCTTTGAAAAAGAGCGAGTGAAACCATTTACGCATAAACAGCCCAGACACCGTATGGCCATTATGTCCACAGTAACACTGTTAATTCCACTTCACTGCATCTCATTGGCTGAGCAAAACTAGGCCCAATTCGCAAACTCTATCCATTGCTCTTTGCTCTGACTGCTTGCGTTGCCAGCTCCATGTAGAGCTGACCTCTCTTTACCCCTACTACCTTCACTTGGCAAGGTGTTTTGCTCACTGCACCCTGACCATGCTTCAGCTTTGTACTAGCGGCTCCCTATCCATAGCCATGCGGAAGAATTTATGGGGTGAAATGTGATGCGTCAGGGTCAGGGTGGAGAGGACTTGAGAGGTTGGAGTTCATGCAGAGGTTACACAGTCAGCCTGGGCACACACAGAGATCTACTTCAGCCCTGACAAAGCCTGCAAGCCTGTAGTCTGCTCATTAAAACACAGTTACATAATACGGCTTTCAAGCCACTACTTACACACTCACATCATATTTGTATCATCTCTAATTAATACTGCTTCTGGGAACACACAGGATGGCATGTGCATTCTTGCGAACAAGAAAAACATCAAAAGCTAAAAGGATATTCAGAGTTTACTTAATTTTTAATGCAAGTAGATAAGTGAAAATGGAACATGCATTAACTACAATAATACGTCATGTAAAGGCTCATAAAAGCACCTTAAAAAATATTAATGTGCTGTCTAAGTTACAGTATGTATACAGTAGGTCCCGATTTGGATACTTAGCTAAAAAAACATCCTGTTCAGAGTAGCACACTACAGTTCAATTCAATTCAATTCAATTTTATTTATATAGCACTTTTAACAATGGTCATTGTCACAAAGCAGCTTTACAAAATGAAATAAATGTGTGTGTATGAATGTGTGTGAATGAAATGCCTCTGATGAGCAAGCCAAGGGTGACGGCGACAGTGGCAAGGAAAAACTCCCTAAGCTGTAATGCTAATTACCTGTACTGGTTTCCTCTGCCTCACTGTTATTGATTAAAGAGGCTATGTTTGCTTCACTGTGAACATGACCGACAGAGACCGAGCTGTCGCTGATCCTTCACATAACCGTTTTTACCCACTGTCCCACCCAATAGGTCTGATGCGTCCTTTTCTTTGAGCAATTAAGTTGAACTAGGGGTGAGGTTAACTGAAACTAATGGGGTGTTGTTACGCTTTAAAGGTAACAAAAACAACATGTTTAATTCTAAGGGATAAAGAGATAAAGAGACAATTGCTCCTGAAAAAGACAGAAGGACAACTAAAAAAAATCTTGAGCTGAAACATTCAGTACATTTGTCAGTCTAGCACTGCTATACAACAGATGTACAACAGCGAAGTGAACGTTCTTCTTTCGTCTTATGTAATGTGGCTACTAAAAAGCTGTTCTGACCTCAGGACAAACACAAGCTCCACAATGTTGTTTTAGTTGTCACACTCAAAAGCATATTTGCATGCAGGTAGAACCAAAAACAAGGTGTAACAGTGAGGGCACAGTTTAAAAAGAACTCAACACAGTCTGAACAAGGTGTGTCCTTCAACTAATGTTTTTAATTAATGTGTGCTCTTAACTTCAAAACATCAAAATGTTCCCTGCTAGGGAAAAAACACAAGTCTTAGTTTACTTCTGCTCTTGTGACAGTGTAAGTGAACCGCTGCCAGTTCTGGAATCCTGATCTCACCATGATGAGTTAGGGATGGGAGGAGGAGGAGTGTAGGCTTGCCTTGGGAAATGGCAGACATTACAGAACATAAAGGTTCTGTGCTGTGGAATATGCAGATCTGGCTGCAATGATGAGACACTAAACGATCTCAATACTCAACCCCCACCCGCAGTCAGTCTCTTCCCAGAACACAGGTACCTGAAATGGCCTTACTGGGTGGGTGTCAGCTGCGCAATGTTCCTCCCTTAATTACTTTTCTGATCTGCAACTTATGTTGCCAGGGGACACCAGAGTTTCAGACTGGACTCTGTGTTGCTCAGCTGGGCTGTAATGCTTTGTTTAAATTATTCTCAAGAAACATTGTGCATTTTACTGCAGGTGTGCTGTTAACACACATTAAACCCAAGAGGCCTCTATTTCCTCACTCTTGTAACTACACATATTATACTCTGTTTTATTTCTGTTGTTACTGTTAAACATTATCATTTGTATTTAAAGCACTCTGAGCTGCCATTTGTGTTGTGTTCTATTATAATGCTATTATTACATTACAAGAGCCTTATATAAACTTTAAACACATTAAAAGTCTTCAGAAATCAAGGAGTTTTAAGGGGAAAATTGTGCCCCCTCCCCTGCTGCAGAAACAGTCGTAGTCTTCTGGGAAGGCTTTACACTAGATCCTGAACACTGAGGATCTGATTGCATTCAGCCATGAGAGCATAAGGGAGGTCAGGTTCCGGTGCTGGATGATTAGTTCAAAATTACAAACGTCACTCCAGCTCATTCCAAAGATTTGAGATGGAACTACATTACTGAGGGAGTGTCATACCCCTCTAAAAGCATGGTGACCTTAGGCTCATGTGTGGCTGCTATAGACACACACACATCCAATACACCAGGGTGGCTTTCGCTTAATTCTCTTATGTGCAATATTACTAAGTACAATTTTTCTGATACAACATGTGCAATATTTGGGTGAAACTATTACTGCTGGGCAGAATGTGCAATTTTAGAATGTGCCATTTAAAATGTACAATTATTCTGGTGCATCTCTAATACTAAGCTATTGTCAAGGCCTGTCACTCCATTGTGTACCTGATTTTATACTGTACATTTCTAGTCTGTACATTTGAACCTTTTATTTGATACTGTACTGTGACATACTAGTTTATTCTATTTTATTGTATTCTATTCTATTGTTTTTCTTAACTTTGTACTGTCCACTTTCTGCCGTGACCGAGCAAATTTCACACTTGTGGGACTAATAAAGGTTTATCTTATCTTTTTTAGAGCATCCCTTTTCCCTGTGCATACGCAGTTATAACAGGGGCATTTTAAGACATTTATCAGAAGGAGTGTCTCGATGCTTTTGGATGTACAGTAGTTAATGAATAATAACGTCTCACTCCTATTAATAACAAACCCAGGGCTCAAGGAGTTACAGAAACCATTCTATATTGCACTATATCATTCATGTGATGTACATGGTCAAATTGCATCAGACTGCAATACACTACAAGTGCTAAGAGCAACATGGTGTCTGTCATGTTACTGTTTATTTAAAAAAATTGCTCAGAATCCAAACAGAGCTTTGACTAATGGTGGGAATAAAGGAAAAGGAACCAAGAAAGGCATAGGCTTTTTCAAATATAGGTAATCATAGTTAGCTGCACCTCTGCTAACCTTTAACATCCCACCTTTGCTTTCCTTTCCAAATACATGGACATTACCCAGAATATAACTGAGACTCTGAGGACACAGAATGCTTTGGGGTTAAATCCCATTCAACTGAAGTCAATTTCCTCTTTACAAGTACGTCACTTTGCAAGGGATTCCAGAGTCAATGGCTCACATGAGAGAGCATAATTGCAGAGCCAAAAGCCCTTCTACTACTGCATCTCCTTGTATCATTAATAACGCTTCCCTTGGAGGGGAAAGCTCAGCTTGGCGCTGCAGCACAGAGAGTGCTGGAGGAATGACGCTGAGTGGGTCTGACACTTTGGGACGCTGAGTTTGCACTGCTGGCTGCCGATGGGAGGAGAGTGATAAGGCCAGTACCACGCCCCTCACTGGATCTCAGCTGGAATGTACAGTAAATTTCCCCGAACAGGCTGATGGAGGTCACATGATTGCACTTTCTGCGTTTTGAGTGTGCATGCCAGGAGGATTTAGGTAGCGCAGGAAAGTAAAGGGAGGACCATGCACTTTTACTTAACTATGCGGTGTTGCAATACAAGCTGCAGTCCCCAGATGACCAAAAATGTGAGGTTAGGTAACACATCAGACACAAACACCATGATCAAATGGATGTGGCAACCTCATGAATAGGTATTATACTATCAAAGTGTACAATTTTACAGAGTGCTCTTGAGAAACTAATAGACAGAAGCAATTATATGCCATTATATGAGAACGAATTTAATTCAAGATTTATTCCACCTGCATCTGTCTCTCATCTGGTCGTAATCCGCTACTTTTCATTCCATCCGAGCAGCATAGCCAGAAAGAAATGCAGCCGTTCGCCTTTGAATATGTGAAACATTTTACTGCAGGATTTGCTATAAGGTCTGGTGCACCATTCAGCGATATTATTTAACCAGTGCAAAACTACTGTATGAATCAATATGGCTTCAGATCATATTTACAGTAATAGTGAATGAATAGGAAGAACAAGTGTGAAGAAGAGTGAATAGTAGAGAAATGGATAATCACCTCAAGTGAAAGATTACTCATACTATTTACAACTCCGACAGGCACTACTTTATTGACATTATCTTAATGTTTTTTAAAAGGCTAGTGCTGGTGCTTGTTTTATAAAAAAAATTAAAATGAGTGAAGCCAAGTGAATTTGGCTAGATGCATTTGTCCTTTCAGCTTTCATTGACCTGCTGATGTTTTTTCTTTGACTATTAAGAAATACTAAGAAATACTGACTGACTATTAAGAAACACTGTATTTGTCCTCATTGCATGATCCCAATTGTTTGTGTGAAATCCCTGACTGAAAAGATCAATAGGGAGCAATGTTTACAATTCAAAGAGAAAATTGGATGTGTGTTACATAATGCAGTCCAACTCAGCTGGAGAGTTGGGAACATGCTCTGGAGTGAAGCCCCCGAGTCCTTAGAGCTGCCCTTAGCTGTCTCATATGACACCTCATGAATGTCTGTTGACAAGCACACGCTTCGTCATCCCTTTACTAGCAGTGCACGGTAATAGTTCCGTTATAGATGAGCTGGTCATTACAGTCCACAAAACTGCATCCCACAGAGTGTGAGGTAGGTTTTGGAGTCAAAGGTTAAAAGAAGAAGTCTTGTTAACAACACAGTAACAGCTGAAAAGGCTCAATTCTAGTGTGATTAGTGAAGCACAGGTATAGCATGCATATAACAACTGTATTATTTGGCAACCATTACAACTAAAGTGTCTCAAATGGCTTAATCTTGTGACTTTGTGGTGGTCTAACAATCAAGGTGATAAGACATGAAACCGACTAGGCCTGAAAGAAACAACAGTCATAATACTCACCACTTTTCTCTTATTAGTTTAAAAGCTATAACAGGAAACCAACTATGAATTGATTGATTCTTTGAAGTCTGGATTATTTGTAAGACACAGTTTAACTGAAACAAAATAAAGTAAGTAAATAATGAATAGAAAGTATCCAGACAATAATAAAATAACAGTGCTTGAGGATAGATTGGGGGACAGATTTAATAAAACCAACAGTGATCTTAACAAACAGTCCTAAAAAATAATGAATTAAAATGATCAACAAGAGTAAAAGTGATCTTAACAAATAGGACCAACAAACATTAAATCAAAAATGTATACATATATGTTTGTACACTTTCATCTTGGCCGCGCGCCAACGTGGCCCTCTCTCGCGCCACCCTGAAGTCTACACGTAATGTTGAGCCACTGAAATAACGGTACAGGGGTTTTATTTAGTATTATTGCACAATAACGACAAAATTATTGCACAATATCAGAGCGGACGACCGTGTGATGAATTACTGGGACTCTGTGCATAAGTTGTGACAACCAAAGTAGCATAAAGTGGACTTTTCACTTCAAAACAACCGAGGAAAAATAAACAGGACGACCACCTGTCAGGTGAGACTCGTCCAGGCCCGAACACCATCTGAAAATCTACTCTAGACCTTGGCTAACTACTTCGGGTCAAAAGTAACGGTGAAAACCTCGTTCCCGACGACAAATACTTATTACTTATTATCTATAAATATGTACTCAAGCGTAGTTTAGATGTAGAAGAGCAGAGTTTAGAGACAGGTGAGTGTTTTTGAGAGCTACAAAGTGAATGTGGGTCTGTGCTGTCCTCTTGGGAACGGTATTTTCTAAAGAAGTCTAGTTCTGTTTATCTTATCTGAAAGATTAGAAATGGAGACACACAGATAGTGTGGGACATTAGGCTCCAGCCCAAACCCACCAACCTAACCCCCCTCCTACTCTGAATTTCTACATCGATTTGAAATTCGCCCCCTGCTCCACTTCAACTGTCACAAAATTACAAGCCTGTTTACGAGAGGATCCATCTGTTCAGCCGTTAGATACACGAGCTCCTTGGTGTAGAAATGTGAACTTTAAAACTTTAAAATGCCTTTTTGGAGGTCTAAACAAGTTCATAATAAAGGTTTAAAGTTACTCACCGAAGGAGCGAGTTGTTGGCACCGCGTCAGACCTACGGAGGCATCGGGTTCTGCTGTATTTCCACTGACATTTCTCCTCGGAGCGCTCCTCCGATCTCCAACCCAGCACCAGAGCCGGCGTGTGGACCAAACGTAGTCGATTAAAGTGCCACCGTCCGCTGTAAACAGTGTAACAGATATGGCAGTTCGTCTCTGGTCCCGACAGCGGCTTGTTCTGGAGAGGGGAGGAGGAGGAGGACGCTGAGCTCTTACTACGAAGCGAGTGGTACTGAACTCTACAGTGTGTACACACGTGACCCTCCCCCACCGATCTGCTCTCCTCTTCCCCTGAGCCGGGGCGACGAGGCCCGCCTGGGCTCCACCTCTGTCATTGGAGGAGTGGAGCGGAGGGAGGGGTGAGAGAGAGAGAGACTGGCTGAACAGGGCGGCCCCTTCATGCACTAAAACACACCACTGAAAAAAGAGCAGCTTACAAAGTCAGACAGATCTCTGTAGCACCTAAGACCGGTCTGGCTGCCAGTGGCTAGAAGTGACATTTCAGTGTTTTGCTTTTCCTTTAATTTCTCAGCCTCACATAAATGGCTGCTAAGGCTCAGGCCTGTGGCTGCACATGTGCGATTCACATTTGGGAAAAGGGTAAAAAAAAAAAAAAGCATAGATTTTCGGTTTTAATCTGGTCTCATGCTAATAGCAGTCCAGCAGGGGATGTATTTGTGGAAATACTGTTTATGATAGAGAATTATGTAAGGGGATTTACCTTGGGACCAAGTGAGTGGGTGCATACTACAATCTGATGAGTGGGTGGGAAATTCTCACTCTTTAACCTAATGCATATTTTTAACTCTTTTATCTTTAACTTTTTTAATCACACCTCCTGTTTGCAGCTTTTGCAGCCAGTTCTAAGCCAGTGCAAGAATGTTTTTTATTTATTTTGCATTTTTAATAGACATTTTCACCACTGTATTCCAGAATGAAAATCAATCATGCTGGGCTGGTGGATTAATCCAAACATGAGTCAGTGTCGGCTGAAACGGGCCCTGCAACAGAGTGTGTTTAGTTTTCTAAGAAGATTAAGGATTACAGAAGTGGGATCAGCTGTAAATACTTCTCTGTTTATGACCCACATTTTGAAGCCCTGACCTAGGGCAACATTTTGTAACCAGGCAAGGCCTATAATTACCCCAGAGTGTATGTACTACTTGGACCAGGGCCATGGCTTTATTAAAACAAACAAACAAAAAAAAACAATACTTACATGTCAATAGTCCTATATTGCCCCAGTGCTGCGAGTTACACAACTCTAAAGCACTACTTGTGCACTGCTCTATTTCTGCATACAGTAGCAAAGAGTGGGTCCAACACCATTTCACAATGGACTCGCCATCTCATAGGTTTTTTTTTTACTTCTTTACAGAGAAGTAACAACAGTTTATCAGCAACAATGTCTTTCTTCTTTGGAAGGAGAAGAATGGCTTCGGTGTGGTGTGGAATAGAGGAAGAAGTAACTCTGACTGTTATAAAGTATGCTTTGACTCAACAGCAATGTGGGGCTCCCTTGAGGTGATTATCCAGTGGTTGTGGTTTCATGATGACTACTGTTCACAGTAGCTCTCTCCACTAATGGCTACCACCATTTCATTCTCATAAGCTGTGGGGCTGGGCCATCCTTCTTGCAGCCCAAAGCAGTACCATCTGTTATGCTTACAAAATAGTGCACAAATAGGCAAACATATTTATGTTGTACAGTTAGTCTGTTTAACTCTCTGTTCAAACTTTTCTTTTTTTAAAAGAACACCCTGATGGCATAAAGGAACACATTGAGCAGGTTCTACCAGCATCCTGATCTCCAGAATAAGCTGGTAGGAAGACTGAATTTGTGTATAAATACAGTGACAGCGTAGACTTCTTAGGAATGTGTGTGGCACCATGACTGATAAATTATTTAGCCAGCAAGTTATTGCAACATTAATCATAAAGTCACTGCAGTTTTAATTGTGCTCTGTCTGTTAGCGGTTGCTGTCTGACACAATTCACAAGTATTACTGTTGCCTTTCATTTCCACAAGGAACCCATAGTGGTGACTCAAACACACCTTTGTGTCTGTGTAAAGGGCTTTGGCACAACAGGCTTTGTGTAACAAAACACACTTTAAAGTTGAGCCTCCTCAAATCCCAGCTCGGCCGCCCTACCTAGCAATCCTGCCAAGTAATTACAGGGCGCAGGAATGGTATAAGGGAGGTTGGAAGCTCAAGGAAGTCTCACAAAGAGATCATTTTTAATATACTGCACCTTCAGAACGTCTCCAAAAATTGTCAGTAGTATTTAGCGTCTTGAGGAGAACGGAACCGTGTTGAAAAACATGGTTATAGGTTTGACCTGCTCCTGAATGGCAGCTGCTGTTGCCTGACTCAGGGTGAAACTTAACAGTGATGTTACAGTACTGTTCTGATGAGTGCCTGTAGTGAAGATCTGTGTAACCAATAACTGTATGACTCTTCGAGTGCTGGAAACACTATTGTGCTTTTTTTCTATGAGCTACTGTCATTCATGAAAGTAATTTGAAGATTATATAGGTCAGTGCTGATTCAGAGCCAGACTAAGTTGCTAATCTGTGTATTTTAACACAGTCTGTGTGCTCATTCAAAAGCCACGCGTGTCCTAATTAGGGCTGTCACTCTCAATTAAATTAATAATCGAGTAATCTGTTTTTTATTTTATTGGCAAAGTAGTTGTGCACATGCAATTTGGGACAAAATATTTAATTTTACTTAATGATATTTGTAACTCTAAACATGCATTTGCAAGATCCTGCTGGTATGGGTTATTTTAAATAGATCCTCATTTGTGGAGAAATTGCTGAACACTACTTAAAATAGACCCGTGCAGAACCTGTTTATCTTTCAAACTGTGAACTAATTACTAAGCTTCTAATCAAGTTATCAATTTTAATCAGGTAATCGTGGCAGCCTTAATCCTATTATACACCCCGTGATAAAGTGGGAGAAATGTGAGAGAGACAGCTGTGAGTTCCTGCTTTGTATCAAATCTGGATCCTAAATAGGATGAATAGAAATTAGCATTTTGTTGGCACAGTTAAGGAATGGAGAATTAGTATGGTGAGTTGGGATAAATGAACTCCTGATAATCCATACCTTGTAACAATTGTAATGCTTCTAAATAAGCAGTGTATCATCACAGCAAATGGCAAGTGGCAACGGCAACCTGCAAATTAATAAAATAAGCTCAGATATTTTTTGTGAGGGACTGATTTGCTGTTGTTTGCAGTGGCTGCAGGTTTATCTGGCAGAACTCGTAGCAGCTATAGTAGAATGTGTGAAGAGGTGACTAATTATAGTACACCCATACAACCGAGGAGAGGAAGACAACACACCCATTACATCATCTTTTCTGGAACCAGAGGAGTGGCTTCAAATGAGTAACACTCCTTGAAAAAGTTTGGCCTTCATGTAAGTTCATGGGGTTAAACCGCAAACATCATTTTATATAGGATGATAGGTAGTGTTGGGCGGATCTGTTAAAATGTCTGTAAATGCTAACGTTTTTAATTTCTTCAGTTCTCCTGAACAGGCCTCAACTCTCCAGGCTTTCTCCTATACTTCTTGTAAGACATCTCATTTTTGGGAAATGACCTTATCCGCTCACAGGTATGCCACATAGAACTTAACTGTGAATAGGCATGATGATTATATCTTGCGTAAGATAGTGGCTGTAAATTGGACAATGAGTGGTCTAAAGCATCTGCTAGTTTCTGGGAGGTAAATATGTGGATCAATGTGCAGGAATTTGAGACCGTACAGAGAACAAGCCTGCATGCTGAAATAAGGATCGTTCTGCTCTGTATATGCGCTGTAACTGAGCATGAATAAGGTTCACTCAGCAGAAATGCAGGTTTTTTCATGGGGTTGTTATGACTCTGAGCTGAAAGCCCTCTGTTGATCCTTTGTGTCTTTATCAGTTAATCTTAGTTTGTGCCCTGTACAGTATCTCAGAATGGATGACATCATGGTAATTGTAAAGAGAATAACCTGAGCAGTTACCATAAAAGACCAGTTACCGTAAAATGACCATAAAATTGATTTTGCTTGCTATGTTTCCCTCATGTACCTTCAAACCTGCTGATTTGAGCAGCTAGCCCTTTTCAGTAGTTCTTAATGACTCTTCATGTAGGAGAAGTAGCATCCTGATTGCTGCACTTGGCCTCCCCCCCCCCACCACCATCATACAGAAATGAGAGGGAAAGATTTGGAGAGAGAGCGGAGGAGGGGTCTGTTGACTAAATCACTGTTCATCCCTAATCAAGCTTTGAGATCACTTCTATTCCTGGAAACTGCAAACAGAGTTCAGTGAGGCTCTGGCCTGGTTTTACCTTCCTCTAATAACAGCAGATCACACAGCACCATATGGCCCAACCAAGGAAAGTCATTACCAATCCGTCGCACAAACTCTCACTAAGTCTTGTTTGTACAAAGGTGCAAACCAGACAACTGGGCTAAGAGGCACATTACAAAATGAGCAGAAATGTTCCTTGAGATCTGAAAAAGCAGTGCACTTGATGGCCAAAAGTCTTTCCACAAAGGTATTTCCTAAGGGGTTAGATCAGACATGGTTCTGGCCTTTTGAGGCTCTCTGCTAAGCTTCCTGTTTGGTGAAAAGAAATGAGCCACTGCAGACTGCAACACTGTGTTTGTCTCCCCTGAGTGAGGAAACGGCAAATTTTGCAGGATGACAGACATCAAACACTGTCTTCAACAATGTCTGATCTATGATAAGCTTTGCAGCGACACCAACGCCCACTGTCACCCAGCAGCACACAAAAGAAAATCACTCCTCACATGCATCTAAAGCTCTTAGACTTGGTATCTCACAATAAGCCCATTAGTGCTGTGATACAGATTAGACCCAAAGGTCGTGCAGTCAGGGGTAAGACCATGCCTGCCTCTTCCCTACTTTTCATCAACCTCTAATAGGATAAAGAGAAAACAGAAACAACTGACAAGAACTTCACAATCCTCTGGGCTTCAATGAGCAGCTATCTACATAATATTTTTTACAGGGGGTACAGGACTCTAAATTGAGTCCTCATTTGGCGAGAAAAAATGGTGTTTGATAGGCTATAATCTATTAGTATAATCTAACCATTTGCTATATATTTTCAAACATGTTTAGTGAACACAATATTTTTCTATGGGCCTGTATCACCAGTGTTCATAGGCATACATTGCTAATTGTTTTTTTGTGGACTGGCCAGTCGGTCAGGCTGCAAGTTTCTTACTGACCAACTAATGTTCATTATTGTTGAATGTGTATGTGAATGTGCAATCATCACTTAAGCAGTTGATGCTATACACCATCAAATGCCCCCGTCATACTCCGCATGCTATCAATATAGAGCAGACATGTACATTTACGGCATTTAGCTGACGCTCTTATCCAGAGCGACGTACATCAGTGCTTAAGAATTCCACGACTGTTTCTT
>JBBPDC010000141.1:7731847-7748702 GCA_037974485.1 Hemigrammopetersius urotaenia
TTCTTCAGAATCGGAGTGACCACAGCAGACTTGAAAGCGGATGGAACATGCCCAGTCATCAAGGAACCGTTGATTATAACCGCTGACAAATAATGAATGAAAGCAGAAATAATTTAACACATCGTTTAACTAATGTTGACATGATTCAAAGTAAAATAATTGTGGGGAGTGCTACAATAGCTTAAACTATGCATGTTTTTTATCTTCTTGTATGAGCATCCATATTTAAATGTTCTTTATGCTTCCAGGTGAGGATACAGTCATCAACCACTAGTTCACTGAGATGTGTTGATGGTAATGCTACAATGCTGTTATTTTGCTAGTGCTATCAGTGTATTTGCTAGCTAAGGCTGAGATTTTAGCTAGTCAAACTTGCTAACGTTACATTTTAGAACAATTGTAGCTTTTGAAAATAGCAACATATGTATACTGTCACAAACTGTATCGTATTTTATATTCTGTATCATAGACAATTGCGTGACACATGCCATGCAGGCGATGGCAGTCCAGTAAAACAAGACTTGCCTAGTCTTGTTTATCTGATACTAAAAGAAAAGGTGCAAAATAAAACTTTTCCATTGTGGCTGGCATCTAGTTTTATTTAGCACTCTCAGTATCAGTTATGTCTATAATAAGCAGTTAGACAAAACTATTGCACACGCAAAGTGACCACATTTATGCACTTGTGGACCAGAGAGTGCTGCAAACTGAATTTTGTCTTGTGCTTGTGGGTACAAATACATGAAAAAGTTTATTTAAATGTATGTATACTGTGACTGATTTCCTGACTGAATAGAAAGAGCAAGATTCATGGTTTCCTTGTCTTTTTATACTTCTCCCTATGGTATTGTGAACATCGTCTGCACCATGCTGGGACCTGCCACTTTGTCAGACCAGTTTGCGTGAGCCTCAGGGACCCTCATGACACAGCTGGCGTCTGCCAGACCAAGGCTGCAGGTGCATGGTGCTTATGTGTGTGTGTGAGTGTGTGTGTTTTCCTATTTCAGCCTGTCATGAAGTCAGCCATCATTTGGACAATGATTCATGGTGTTTGTTTTCTAGGGGGTGGCCATGAAATATAAACATTAACTGTAGATAGTTAATTCCATGCCTTAGAAAAATGAATGCCAAACTAATGTTACTTCCTTAGAGAATGTCAACGAAGAATCAGAGTGTAACACTGTGCTTAAATTAAAGCCCAATAGACTGAACATAATATGAACATAATTGTCTTTTGAGGTGTGAAATGGTTTTCAATGTACCAACATAATCTGCAATAACTGTTTTTGTTGGAAAATGTTGATTTCCCTAGTGGCTCATTTAAACAAGACTCCACCTGGAAAAAGTGGACTGGAAAATGACTTTATTCATGATGCCATTGTGCATAGTGGTTAATGCCCTTGTGCATAGTTGTTTATGCTCTCCTTTAAAACTTTACTTCAGTAATACCTTACCAAAGGTAAGTAAAGAGAGTAAAAGTTAGAAAAGAATAATAACTGTGCTTATGGTACTGATAGTGTAATTCATTTCACTGGAGACGTGTACATACACTCACACACGTAAAACAGACACCCAAACTTACTGCACACTTATGTCACTGCAGGCCCCTCTTCCATACACACAATAGCATGAATCCATGTCTGCGTCATCTGACTTGGCTGCAGAGAGTGCTTGGTTGCAACGAGACATTCCTTATGTAAGTAAACCAGGCTGATAGCTCCCTGGCACGCGTATCCAAACTAAGATCCAGAGACTGGGGGTATCTTTGGCTCAGAAGAGCTAGGTTACACACAAAGGTTGGCAAAGGTTGTGTGTGTTCACTGGTCTCCCTTCCCTCCTAAGGCCTTCCTGCTTATAGGCTCCCTTCTAATGTAAAGCCTAGAGGACTGACCCGAAGTCAACCTTGTAAGGCAGACCTTTCAATAACTTTCACCTCTGCTACCCCTTTAATGGTATTTTTATAGCTAACATATATTTCCATTTGCCCTCCTGAGGGTTTCCAATGGACAATTTTCTTCCATTTCAAAAGGGAGGTGTTCAATTTGGGCCATGAATAACATCCTGTTTTTTTTGTGTACAGGGATTCCTGCCTTTCCATTGTTGTGAGCCACCTCTGTCTCTTCTCTTCCTGTCTGATAAAAGCCTGCATTTGTGGCCCCATTGTACATTGTACTTTCAGGCTGCTGAGGCTACAGTGGGCAGTGCATGCCTGACTACAACATGTAACTACACCATCATCATTATCATTACCACAGCTCTGTATGTACCTGGGTTAAGTCCCATAAAACATTTAGAGCTGCTTTCAGCTGGTCAGCATTTGCAGTTTTTATGAGGGCTGGTTTGGACATGGGAGTCTACAGTAATCCACTCACACCTAATCCAGTTAAGAATTTATTGGGTTTAAGGCAGTTTTATTGTATGAGGTAAAAACCGATTGGTTTTGCTTATCCTTGCTGTTTATACACTCACATGAACCCTCTCGCACAAGGGTTTTGTGCACATACAATTTAGGAAAACACATATTGCCACTGTCAGGACAAAACCCTTTTGTCTTTTCTTTTTTTTTTCTTACGTAATTGGGAAATATCTGGTGTCTTTCACATTGAATGAAGCTTTCACAATGAAAGAATCAACAGAAATGCCTCTAAAATTAATGTAAAAAATATTCTTTCATCAAATTCCAATTATTTGGTAAGGATGTTCTTTAAATATGTATAATGTCCTTAAATGTTCAGCAACAAATAACAATCAATAATCAACTCAGTCTTTTCTAATATGAAATTGTAGACAGAGATTGTGAATTGCAGATAGACTTGACTGACTTACCTTTTGAGCAATGTATTTAAATACATTCAGATTACTATTCCAATGAGGCTATACAGCCTTAGTCTGTGATTGGAGAATGGTTTATGCAAACAGAAAATGGTTCTCTTTCCAGTTTCTTGTTTCCTGTTTTTCAATTCTCTGTAAAAATGTCAAATAAATGAAGTCAGTTGCAGATGTGTTTAAAATCATAATGTTTCCCCCACCTTAAATGATAGACCTGGCTGATCCATTATCTGGCTGAGGATTTCCATAATCTGGCCAACTGTAGATCTACAGTATGATTTTCTGCCTAGGTATCTGTGCCAACAACAACCTACCCTTTTTGTGTCTGGACAAGACTAAATGAAGATAGTAAAAATGGTGGTGAGCTCAGTGTTTATCCTCTCTGATCAGTACTGCACGATTGCCCAGTGAAAGTACAACAGTGATATTTTATGCTCTTTCATTCCTTGAAATGTTAAATCCATGCAGATGTTCTTACTGTCTGCTTATTAACTTTGTACAGACTAAGATCTGCAGATTTATGCTTCATTTAATGAATATCACAAGCTCTGATTCTACTGGAAGTAGCAAACTACAATTTATTGTTGTGGAACTGGAGTGTTGGGGTGAGATGAGTCCTCTGGTTTTTGTAGCTGATTGTTGGCTCATCTTGCAGCCCTGACCTAGCCAGTCTATACTCTCCAAGTCAGACACGGGTCTAGCTACGGAATCCATTATCAGGCTAAAGGCCAAAGCCCAGACTCTACTATGAAAACACAGTGCATCCAGCAAACAAGTCTGTGGAGAGTCTCCAATGCAAATACAAGTTTATGGGGAGTGGATGGAGCAAGGGTTTAGAAACCTGACGCAAATAGCTCCCATATGTTTTATTTGCACGTAAAGTAGAGAGTGAGAGGGGAAAGCAGTAAATATCACTGAATGAAAGTGGTGTGTGTGCTTTTGTTTGTGTGGGTGTGAGTGTACAAAACGTTGTGCAGGTTAATAAAAGTAGAGCTCCTGTAAAAAATAGCCATTGAATTTATATATGATAATATTTAATTATTTGGGTTCTCCACTCTACTAGACCTGCCATAACTCCAGTGGCTTGATCATACAAATTCATCTTTTGGGAAATGTAAGTGTTTGGAGTGGGAGAGAAGGCAGTGTGTCTGTGGGGTTTCTCCAGGGCAGTGGTTCAGCTGGGGTTGTTTAAATATGGGGGTCTATTTGATGTTTTTGTACCCTCTCATCCTGCATTGATCTACTCATGACACCACCTTCCCCTTCATTTCACAGTAGTAAAACACTGGAATGTCCGTGACTGAATCCCTCCACCCCTGTAAGCCAACATTATTCTGTAGTTCAGTTCCACCAGATGCACTAGCGCTGCTGGATGAGTTATCTGTCTGCCCTGGATGAGCAGATCTGTGAAGGGGATTAACAGGGTAGCGACAGGAGTCCGTCCAGAAGCAGCTGCCTGTCTACATGTTTCATAACGGTCCAGTGTGTGCCAGCCTACCCTCCCTCTGACCCCCACTAACCCCCCCCCCACACCTCCATTAAACCCCTTTGCCCGGCACCACCACCACAAACAGCACTACAGCTGGACCTCACAAAGCCCCCTCCCAACAGCTTAAAAGCTCTCGAGGAAACAAGAACTCTCCCTTAAGTGGCCTGGGTGACGCCAAAGGGTAGAGCTCTAATGAAATGCATGAAAGCAGATGTTCAGAGCCACACGCGCAGCTATCCAAGATGAGTGAAACTCTGGCATCTGTTCATGATCTGGTCCTTAATTAATTCATGACGCAACAAGCCCCTAAGCCAAAATAGTCCTCAGGGACATGTGGAATGCAGTAAGCTTTACAAAAAATGCTGCTTTCATAATTCACAAATGTTGCTTTTTTAAATTGGCATGGGACAAGCATGAAGAAGGATGTTGCAATACAGAAACACAAAAAAGATCTGTGTAGCAGAAAGAAAAGTTTATTCACTGCCTTTTTGTTGCACACACAGAGCCATTAGGCCTGTTCTTGGTATGTCAGCAGGTGTGATCAGATTTCAGTTCACCGGTAGTGCTGCTGGTGTCTCATGGTGACAGCTCATATTTACTGAAAACAAAAGCTGCAGACAAGCGGATCCTCTCACAGAACAAACAAGATAGCTAATCCCTTGCGATAACAGTTTGTCCCACGTAATCATGACAATTTTGTATCTGTGTAACAAAAAAGACAGAGTGTCCATTATACAATGGTCCTGCCAGTGCACTATATGTTCAAAAGTTTGTAGACAACCTTTCTTACAGTGTTCATTCAACATGAAAGATATGAATAGAGTGGGGGGTTTTTTACCTTCTTTGCTGCAGCAACAACCTTTACTCTTGAGAAGGGGCTTTAGAAAATGTTTCAGACAGTGCCAAATTATGCTATGCTATGCCTTTAGGTCCTAAGCGTCAAAATTGTTAGTGGATGTGACAGAATTAGTGTGATTAGTTGTGTTAATGACAATTTGGTAAAATGTGGACATGTTATATCTGGCGAGCAGGGGGGGATAGGACATGAATAAATTGGGAGGAAATTAGATAAACATTGTTTAAAAACACATAATACAAAAAAGAGAAGAAACCCCATCTCTTAGATAATGCTAATTTATACTAGTTTGATGGTGCATGGTTAATGCTGGTACATTTTTGCTAATATACAGGCATTTGATTATTTTCATGCATTTATCTGAAGTTTATAACAATCAGTTTAGTATTTACTTTGTAGCAGTTTTACAGTGACGCTTTTAGTAAAGATCTTTGTCATCGAGTCCTGTTTTCATGATTTGTTCACTTCCTAATAGTGTTAGCCTTTTATGAATAATTAAACAACTGATTCATGTTTGTTTCCAACAGAAAATTAACAATAAGATAAGAGAATTGCAACAGAACCTGCGGAGAGTATTCTCATGATGACACTGTTAAATGTAAATAATTAAAAAAATAGTAATAGTAGGCCTTGAGTGTTTCCCAGTGATGTTACGATAAGATTTGATACTGTCTTTGCCACAAAGTCTCAGTTCTATAAAAAGCAGAGGAAATGCAGCACGTTTACGTTTACGGCATTTAGCAGACCAGAGCAACATGCATCAGCACCATTTTTCTAGTCACTAGTCTCAATGCTATTTATGCTCTCTTGGTTCTTTTTAGCTCATTCAATGTTGAATCAGTTCCCGTTTTGAGTTTCAGTTTTACAACGTTGTGACCAGTGTTAAAACCAGTACAGTATAATAATACACTTTGAATGTTTATTTAAAAAATCCAAATGCAAGGTAAACGTTTTTTATGCTGAGTAAGACATACTAACTTTTCTCTAATAATGTGCTGTACTTCTGTTTGTAGTGTTTGGAAGTGTGTCATGCACTGTCTCTGGACACTTGGCTTATGATCTGGGATGAAAAGCAATGTGAAACCCCACCTCTTTTAAGAAGAGCTAGGAACCCAACTGTTTGGTATGCTTGCACTGGTCCCATGCTGCTAACATAACTTAATTGTCAGGAGATATGTGCCAGCAGGCCACTTCATTAAAAAGGTCATTAAATGTGTGCATTTATCTAACATCCGTTGTTATGTTAGTATTGGTGAGACTGCTGCCCATAAGCAGTACACACATGCTTTATAACTTTAGTGAGGGTCTTAGTCTGTGTACTGTCATGTTGTGCTCACGTCTGGCTCTCATTAAACAGGGCCGAGGCCTGTTGGTTTCCTCTGGGTTTCTCTCTGACTTTCTGGCACACTTCCTACTCCTTGTGGCCTCAAATCCATAGGAGAGTGTGCCAGATATGTCTGTATGTGTGTGCATATTAATTTATCTGAACAAAAATGCCCTACACCATTCTGCTTCAGCAACATTTTCAATAGTTCTCCATCTTTCAGATGGCTTTTAAATGGCATGGATATCTATTACATCGCACGAACGAATAATCAGCTGATGGGGCTGAGGCTCTTCAGAGAAACAGGATCCAGTTTTTGCAAGAGCATAAATGGATTGTTGACAACTCACAAGATCGTCCTGTGACGGCAAAGATAGAGCATCGGCTCTGGATGCCCAGAGCACAAAACATTTCACGTGGATCTTTAATGAGGCCTTGCAGACTCATGGCCCTAACTCAAGTTAACTCAAATCTCACCATGCTGCTCTGTCACTTTACTGATGGAGTCTTATGATCTCGGTCCTCATTTCACCCTACTGTGATCCTACACCAACCTGACAAAAATTGCTAAAAGGTCTTTTCATTTTAAATGAGTTGGCTTGTGCCGGCCACTTGCTCCAGTACAAAGGTTGATATCCATATAATTCATGCTTCAAACCTCCCAAAGCACAGTCCTAAATCATCAGTGGTGGGAACCTTCAGTTAATGTACAAGAGTGCACCAAATGTTTCTCCCCAGAAACAAAGCCGAGCTTTGTTTCCAGAAACAAGACAAAGACATGCTGTGTTTTACTGCATCATTTGTATACAGCGTAATAAGCCTATTGTTTTATGCTCTCTTCATATATGTATAGGACAAATTGTTTATGTGTAGAATGATGAGGAGAGAGACAAGGGAGAAACTGCTCTCTTCTGGTGGAGTTCTGTTTACCTCCACATCTTTCAATTTAAAATCCATGGCAGTAACCGCATCCTCTTGAACAAACAACTCCAAAATGAGGACATGGAAGAAAAATGATTATAGCTCATTATATTTTGTGCCATTATAAGAACTAGATCCTGCTGGCTGAAGAATATGAACCCTTTCTATGAATACAGTATATAGCTGCTCAAATAATCACTGACTCTCAGACTGCCTGCATGTGTCTTGTAAGGAAAATAAAGTCCAAGCCATCTAAACGCAGCAGGGAACTTTGATATGAGAGTCAATTACTGTCTGCAGTGTTGTTGCGTTATGTCTTGGTAAATTGGCCAATTATTGTTGGGCCTTCGCCAAGAGCACCATGCTCTTAATAAGAGTAGACTGATTCAGCCTGTTTATCTACAATAGCCCCATGGCGCACTCCTGTACAGTACCTTGAGCATTATACCCAAACCGAAGCTACTATTAAAGGACTGAGGGGCAGCATGAAAAGTGTTGTCATTTTTTACTAAGACTGTCTCCGTGTCTACTTTAGTGAGGTGTTTTACATATGCAGGAAATGAGTGGTGTCAGTGTCAGAGCATTTAAGTGCAACTGTCTGTAGCAGCCATAAAGGGGGCATTAATGTAGAGGTAATGACCTCTGTTGTGTGTGGGGCACAGCTCTGATCAGCAGTTTCCTGGTGTCAAGGAGTGTTTAGAGTTGAAGTGAACCAACACTGTGAAAACACCAGTGTGCTCTTTGGTTCTAAACACCACCCCCACTCCCCAAAGGACAGTATTTGAACATAACTCACACTGTCTTTTGTTTATTCACAAAATTCATTTTTTATTGTTGTTTTTTGTGACAAAAAGCCTTGTTTTAATGATTTATCTTTTATTTTACATGCAATAACTTGCGCACAAGTAAAGGAGTTCACCAGTAATGGAGGAGAAGTTATCCTGGCACAGTATAAAAGGCGGTTGAAACCCAACTCCCCCACCAAATATAGTCTCCACCTCCGATGCTGCGTGGATCATCTTTATCCCCAAAGATACCACATCCCTTTTGTCTTGTTCCAGTGAAACTGGAAACGATAGTGTTGATCTCGGCTGTTTTGTTTTGCTGTTTTTTTAATGAGCTGAGCTGCATTTCGAGCTCTGGGCTTGTGTGTGCTTAAGTGTTCCTCTCTGCATTAGGGCTGTTTGTGTTGGTCTGCATGGTCAGAGATGAAAAGCTCCAGTAGGCCTAGATGGGGGAGATGGCTCCTCAAACTAGTTGTGTTGTGAGGCCCCCCTCTGCATGCAATCTTAATGGAGCAGAAATAGACCCCGCCGCCTCCTCCCTCCCACCATCTCAAGCACCATCGGACTTGAGACGCCATGGGGCCGCTTGATCAGATAACACCAAGGCTGACGCACCATGTCCTGTCAACCGGCTTAACTCACACTCAACTGCAAGATGGTCAAACAAATATTAATTTTACACATTTTTTGACAGCTGGTTCAAAAACGCACACACAAGTTGTGAAAAAACTTATTTGGAGTGATTTAATAGAATACTGTGTTTCAAATGTGAGCGTCAAAATATGAAGCATATTTTTAAACTTTAAAGAAGCACAGCATAGTGTTAATGTCCCATTCCAGTTTCCCAGAACTGTGTATGTAAGACAGGTTGGAAGTGTTATTTTTAAGAATACAGAATTACAGTCAGCTGACAAGAACCAAATAAAAAAGTATTTCTCATATTATTTATCAGATAAGACGGTATGACATGTCCCAGACAGAAAAAAAAATCTATTTCCAGACATGTGTTTTTGGTTTCAGCTCAAGAACAAAGAAATGCAGAATGCCTTCCCAAGAATCCTTTAGCCTGGCTTTGATCCATCTGGGCCTGTATTCAAAGGTGTTGCCTCTTGGCACACTATAACATACTTTTCCAGCATCACCTGTTGCTGTCAAATTGAATCAGATTCCTCTTGAATAAACAGCATAATTTTTCTGATCTTCAGGGGACATCGGACCATTTCTGTTTTTATGTGGGTGTGCAAAATCAGAGTTATTGACATTGAGATCCATCAATAAACTCCAAAGTTAGTAACAGTTATTACAGTACATATAAAAAATGTAAAACCCATATATGTTTAGGACATACTTAGCAAAAAACACAGATGTTTTCATAAAGAAAGGACTAGAATGGACATGTATGATTTGAATTTCTATGAAACTGAACATACTGAATTGTGCTTCTTCTGATCTAAAAGTTCTGTTTGTGTTTTATTGCACTGTATGAGTTCTTGCCTTTCTGTGGCCATTGTTGTCAGCAATTTCCTCTATTTTCTCCTGGTCTTAACATACCTAACCCACCAGGGCATTTTAATGCAGAATCTGTTCATGTATGAACTTGCATACAAATTGTGGCTTACCGAAAAGAGAGCAGTTAAACAGCTGACGTTTTACAACCCCTAAGCACGTTACCAGAAAGCAAAACCCCCATATGGTTCCATGGTCATATCACATGTCGTGTTTACACAGCGCGTACTTGAAGCCATTATTTCTAAAATGGCTCATGCACAGAAGAGGAACTTCAGTTCATGAAGGTGGGGGGAGTAAATCGTTTCCAGTCCACTTCAGCTTCACTGGGATTCTGTTTTCAGATGCCTTATGGATTAATGTATACAGAAACATCAGACATGCATCATGTGCCGCAATAAGAATAAGGCAAGAACAACAATGGCATAATGATAAAATGGCACACCCATAAGAATCGGACAGTAGCTCTGCCTCACTTTCAGTCAGCTACTATGATTGCACTTGGAGAAAGAGTCATCCACCGCTTCCACCACTTAATCATAAATTCTCAGGCTTGCAATAACCCTGTCCTCTGGCCTCTCATCAGATGTTTTCCTCTCAACAGCTATTTGGCCTTTCTGGATGAGCACAGAACTGTACTAACCACACTTTGAAATTAACCAGCATTCCTTAGTAGATCTTTAGAAGTCAAAAGCGACAAGTACATTAGTCTGTTTCCCTGGTTTGGAAAGATCACAGTGAGCAGCTGAAAGGGCAGGGTCATTAGAGGGAAATTCCACCAAAAACAACATTGTATTTTCGACATCTTCACACACCCTGGGACCATCCAAACTGTTTCTAACATGCCTACAGCTGTCAGCTATGCTTTTGCTGCCTTTACTGTCAAACTTCAAACCAGCTGTAGATCAAGCAGACATAGCTCCGTCGTTGTCGGCGAAAAAAGTGCAGACAGATTGATTTTGTAGCTTTACAGAGATTTCGTACTATAATTATTGAGTAAAGGGTTGAGTATGGGTTAGAGTATTTACTGTAATGTCATTGTAAATACAAGGTGCCTCATTTCCTGGCAGGCAAAAGCATGATATTGGATTAAATCCAGCATTACATCTGTTTATATTTACTGAGAATGCCACCCATCATTTTAATATTATTGAAATTATGTAAACATTGCTTGCTAGTCCCCACTGTCCTAGTTTTCAGCACTAGCCATGGCCAATTTTTTAGTGGTTACCATGACTTTTTAAAATATATATTGTCCATAATGCATGCAATCTACACAAATCCCTTTCATCAGCTCAACTCAGAAAATTCCATCCAGCAAATTTGTGCAGAAGATGAATATTTGAGCTGCTCAGTATACATCAAGGTTACTGTGGTCTGTGTGGGTGTAAAGAGAGACAGAGAGAAAGAGACAGAGAAAGGGAAAGAGTACATCAAACAGTGCAGGACATATTAATCACTAGCCAGATTTTTCAGCGTGGTCTCATATCACAGTGCTCGACCCCTTCCCTTCTCTCATTGCCAAAGAAAACAGCTCTGCAGAACATGCAGGCCTAACAAACTAAAAGCTTCAAACTCACGTCCATCTTTGCACACCATTTAACTCAAAGCCTCAATGGAGCTCTTGTCTTGTTTGAGCGCCTTCAATGCCGCCAGATTCTAGAGTCTGTCTACGTTCACGCCTGCTATCAGAAACCAGTCTGTCAACCTGAACAAATGCGAGCTAAAGTATGTGCTAATGTTTTGTTTTCAGTCTTCTGGCTGCTGTACCATGAGGAATGACATTACTTCATACTTAACTGTAGTATTATTTCAAATGAGTGCATCATAGTATGATTGATGAAGCCTTACGACATAATTTCTTTGGACACATGTATAAACAAACCTTTGCAAAATTACAGCAAGCTCAACTCAAAACCAAAAATTATATCTCGAAAAACTTGTACATTGGGACACTTGTAAGTCAAGGTAGCACTGTATAAAGAAAAAAGTAGAATTTCATAATAACAGAACAGTTAAATATTTAAAATAATTGAAAATGATAAGTAAAAGCAGTAGAAATTATTATATTAAATTAAACAAGGATTTGTAGTCTTTTAGAAAAAAGACATAAAAAGAATATAGTAAGAATTCAATTTAGTGATGCTAATGTTCACATGTTTTAAAAAAGTATATTTTAAGGTATGTAGCATCACTCTTATGACAAAACCTTAATCTCCAAAAACGCAAATAAAATACATTCTTCCAAAAACACATAATTATGAAATAGTTTAATGTGTAGCTGGCCTATATAAATCAATATGGGACACCTGTATGACATCATATGCTGACACTACATAAAACAAACCTTGTTGCATGCATGCACAGGTCTGTGTGTGTGTGTGTGTGTGTGTGTGTGTGTGTGTGTGTGTGTGTGTGTGTGTGTGTGTGTGTGTGTCTGTGTGTGTCTGTGTGTGTGTAGGCTGAGTTTCTGTACTCAGGCCCCAGTATGGGCCTCTTCTGTTCTGAGGCCCTGCTAATCTCCATTGTTCCTCTGGTGGCCACTCTCAAAGAAAACCATCTACATGAACACATCAACACACACAAATAGCGCAGACACACACAAACATACACACACACACACACACATTTATGTTTCATTGGACAAAACTGCCACATTTTAGCTTTTCACACAGAAATGAAAACACAGCTGAATGAATGACTCAGCCTCTTACACCTTTGTACTGCAGAAGAGACAGCTGTGCAGCGTTTGCTCAGTGTGGAGACCAACCTTCCACCCAGGTCTCTCCACATTAGACAGCTCTTTACACTAGGGCTCTGCTGAGGTAGCTGCTTGCTTTTGGGTGACTAGTTTTACGAGGGTACTCAAGTCACTGGAGCACAGAGGAGCTGTTGAATTTGGCATCAGAGTGATGATTCACAGTTTCTCCTTATTAGATTTGCTTTCTAGGGCACAGATTTGAACTCAGGTGGCACCTGAAAGCTGGATCATTCTTGAAAGAGTGCAGATGTGTGGTAAAATGCTTTAATCTTTGGAGAAATATAGATGCTTGTGTGTGTGCCTATTATTCTGCCCTTTTTGCTGTATAATCATGATTGAAGGACCAATGGAAACGGCCCAAAATGACTTACCAAAGGAGAAATCTTGTAGGTTATTAGCACTTTCTTTGAAGGGTACAAACACTGGTACATCCGTTTATGGCAGAATAAAATGTTTTAAGAAATAAATGTCACAGAACTGTTGTAAGCATACATAAACTAAACTAACAGACATTTATTCCAATTATAACATGGTTATGGTCTTTTCCAAGTAATGCATGTTATTAGACAAAGGCCTAAGTGAAAGAAACATATTTGAGTAATACAGAAGATTTTTTTTTCACCGACATGCACATGCATATAAAACTGTTTGTTACAAATATCAGGTATATGAAGTAATGGAAATGGTTGCTGTTAAAAAATGTGTTTATATACATACCAGATTAATTTTGTTATTGTAATAACAGATATTGTTATTGTAATATAATTGTTTTGTAATAGTTTTGTACTATAATCGATAGTGATAACGCAATTGCAGGTGTATTGATGGCAGTATTATAAACACAAAAATACAATCTAGTTTAAGGCCTTTAGTGTCAATTCAATGTCACTTCTTCAAATATCTTATGTCATCTTGTAATTATTGATCAAAGTTATTCATAACAATTAACTATTCAGTGCTTACACAAGTATGTCTCTACATAGGCAGCCTTCAAAGAAAGTGTAGCTGTTTTTTCCCCTTCTATACAGCTAACATTCAGCATGATGTGTGTGTGTTAGAGAGAGAGAGAGAGAGAGAGAGAGAGAGGGAGAGAGAGGGAGAGAGAGTGGGTTGACCACTCGGCCTGTGTTCTTCATCTCTGTTGAGAGAAGGGGGAGGGGGCTTTTATTTGATGAGGTCATTGCTGAGGTGGGGCCCATGTGGAGCGAGACTGGGATGAATCATTAGAACTCTCTGTTGTTACACCTCACCCACAACACTCTTCTCTGCCAAAGAATGTGGTTTGCAAGTGAAGTCCAGGTCATGGCCACACTGCAACCAGCTATGACAGCAATGGCAGACAGCAATATCAAGACAACACAGACTACAAAAATACATGCATTGTACCAATCTGAATGGCGACATCTCTTCGATGTTACGTAAGCGCTTCCTTTGCTTCGTGTTCCCTTTCCATCCAACATCTAGCAGCTGCTGATTGCAGCCTCTCATTGCTAATGGATTGCTGACCTCAGTGTTTTTACCCCAGGAGATCAAATAGCACTAAGATCAGACAGCAGCACTCAGCACAATTTTAGTCATGTCAACAAAATGACTGCAATGTGTATGCTAATGTAAATGCAGAGCATTAAAACAGTGGTCTGAATGTACGTTTTGAGTGCTTGCCATGCTCACAGAATTTGGTAAAAAAAAAGTGGTAAATGTATATGTTAATAATTTGTATTAAAATATACATGAACACACCACAGAACACAGTGTGAACAGCAGTCCTGGGATTCAAACCCACAACCTTCTGGTCAAAGGGCGGATGTCACTAAGCTGTCGTTAGCTGTTATGTTTGGTTATGTCCGTTTATATAACAGTGTTGCTAGTAATTATCATGACAGATGTTATGATGTCAAACTAGCCTATGTGAAATACTAATTTAATGTCATGAGTACTAGTAATAGTAACAACACCTGTTAAATTACAAACATAATCTGTCATGACAACTCATAACAGCATATGACATCTGCTATGAAAAGGTTATGACATGGTAATGTCAATATTATGTAGAAGTGACCTGCAATTTTGTATCTATATTGTCTTTGAGAGCCTTGAGGCTGAAGTGTTAGCATGGCTCAGATGTTGAGTCAGTCTAATTAGTTACAGTAATCTTGTCTGATAACTGATAGTGGTAAATAGAAGCCAAGTGACATGTTTTTGGCAAGTCACTACAGACATTTCAGAAGCAGTGTTTGGTGAAAGGTTATGTAGAGATAATATTTGTGATAAATCTCTCCTAGCCCACCAAAAAAAGAATGAAAGATGTTTGGTGACCACTAAGCATTTAAAGCATTTGCGGAGAAGCTTCTGTTTTGAAGGGTCAGAGCAAACCAGTCACTGCAGTACAAGAGGGTTGATACAGAAGATTTGTCTCAGAAAGAGAACAATAGGCAGAGCCTGGCCTCTCCTGCTCTTGCTGCATCAGATAAGACCAAGCTCTGAAAACAGAAGGCGCAGTAAGTTGAGCATTCCTCCACAGTCGCCACATAAGGAGGCCTTTGTGCGCCTCTGCATTTTCAGTGGCCTCTGCTGGATCAGGTCGAAGTGTAGCTGGTAGAGGAGGATGCATGCTGTTTATTAGATTGAATAAGGCCATGGTCTCCTGGCTCTAATTGGATCACACGGGAAGAGGATTCAATTAAAGCCATATATTCAGCTGTTAATGGAAGTCTTCCCCCCTGGGCAGAGAGGACCACCCAGTGGTGAAGTACTGCAGCAGGGATCTGGCAGGCAATGGCACAGCCATTCTCCCGCAAGCTCAGTGCAGACTGCCAGCAACATTTAAAGCCATTCATAAAAGACAGTGGTTTAGAAAAGGATCCCAGGAGCAGTAAAATGATCTCTGTCTTGATTTACTTATACTGAATAGTCTTATTATTATTTTGTTTTTCAAAAAGCAGAATCTAACAGAAGTGCCACGGAGTGCAATAAAAGCTGATATGACTTTGGTAGAAATGACCATTGCTGATGATATGATAATTATTTTACTGTTGAGATAAGATTTTATGAGCAGTTAGTGGGCAATCTGTGACACAGTGAATTGTCTTGCTTAAGTGCAGATCTGCTCTGAAAAACACTGCAGTGTTTACTGTCTTTGGTGCCTCTGTTAAAGATTTCGGATGCCCTTTTCCGTGTCAGTGGTGCCAACAGTGTTATTCTGAGAAAAGAAGAACAGCAGAGGCCTGCTGTAACTATGACAACACAGTGCTCCTACGTCATTTCTCATCACTTAGTAGCAGCTAAACAAGCTGTGGAGTCTTCACAGCTTTGTCTGCACTCACTTGATGTAAACTATATTGTCTTCTGTACTTCATGTCTTATTCGTGCAATGATGTTTGACAGAATTTGAAGAGAACATTCTCCATCAAGCGCATTGAACTGTCAGTGACATTATGTTTGTGGCACTTCCTGTTCACATGCTAACCTTCACCCACTCAGTGTTGGTGGTAGTGTGTAATTGGGGGAGCACTAGCTGGTGGGTAGAATTGTACATGAGTAAAACTGGGAAGAAAAAAAAACCAACTCATACATGCATGTAGTGTGAAATTCTTTCTCTCGATTTAACCCATTGACCAAGTGAAGCAGTGGGCAGCCCGCAACACAGTGCCTGGAGAACTGTGTGTGGGGACGGTACCTTGCTCAAGGGTACCTCAGTAGTGCCACTGGCAGTCCTGGGCTTTTAACCCTCATTTTTCCAAATGCAGGAGCAATTCGATAACATTCATTTTTCATGCCCTGTCTGTTTAAAAGATTGAAGAGGTTCCTGAAGCACCCAGAAAATCCTGCGAACCTTCAGCTGCATAACACACATGAAGTTCTATAATATATATCTGTAATCACCCAAATGAGGATAGGTTCCCTGATTGAGTCTGGTTCCTCTCAAGGTTTCTTCCTATTGCCACCTTAGGGAGTTTTTCCTTGCCACTGTCGCCTTCACTCTTGGCTTGCTCATCATGGGCATTTCATTCACACACATTCACACACACATTTATTTCACCTTTATTTCATTTTGTAAAGCTGCTTTGTGACAATGACCATTGTTAAAAGCGCTATATCAATAAAATTGAATGAAAAATTGAAGATCTATAGCCACTTACACCAACTAACCATACTTTCTATTGTAAGTGATGTTGTAAAGGCTGTCCCAAAGTCTGTACATTTAGATTAGTTGCTTTAAATGTAGGAAGAATTTTGGTAGCACCACAAACTGCCTAAAATGATTGTAGATAACGAAACTGTATCTAAGTGTCAGAGTGCAGGCCGCAAAGCCCACACTCTGAACTCCCTCTAGGCATGGAGCAGGCAGAGACGTAGGGATCCATGCGATACGTTTATTAAAGTA
>JBBPDC010000141.1:7753213-7764957 GCA_037974485.1 Hemigrammopetersius urotaenia
CAGAACCACAACAAAACAAAGCAAAGAACACAAACCAAAAGCAGTGGCCCTTATCGGCCACTGACCTAGCCGTTACACTAAGAGTGACATGTACAACAGTCATGATCTTCACACAGTGAGGTATCTAATGGTTCCCTTCCAGTTCACATATTTAGTTCAGCTAAAAATGAATCAGTTTGTAGAAGAGCCTTCTGACAATAGCTTTGGGTTTCTTACAATGCAAATGAAGCAGCTTTAAAAAAAAGACCAGTCACCAGTTCAGTTTAGCCTACTTAACTTCTGTTTAACCTAAATGTGTGCAGCTCACCAGCAGCATGCAGTTTCCAGGCTCCACACATCTTCACAACAATAAACTTGTTGGCGCAAGATATAAACACCGGATCGGAGGCCACAGAACCACTTTTTCCATAGGAGGTTTGTTTTGCTGTACAACTGTTTTGACACACCCTGGATGTTCCAAAAGCAATCTATGGCAGACTGCTTTGTGTCAGTCAGGATTTGGATGTTACAATAATATCATTTTTTAATGAATTTAATGATAGGAATGTTAATTTCAATCTCTCCTATATAAAAGCAACACTGTGAACATTTTCTTGTGGCTGACTGCACCAACAAATGAACAACTATGACTTACATTCAGCAAGTGCTGCTGTCTGCTCCTCATTCATTTCCCCTGAAATCAAGAGCATCAAAAGGGAGTTTGCCCCCCTTTGCTGCAGTAAAAATCTTCCTCACATTAGTGAGGACAGGAACTAGTGCTGGATAGTGCTCTCCCAAAAGTATTGCACAGAGCTCCATCACCCCTGAGAATGCAGTTCCATCACTTCAGTCCAGTGCTGGGGACTTTGCCAATGGTCCTGGTGATCATGTGTGTCTGCCCCAGAGCTTCCCATTCTTTGCTCTGCCATGTACCCAAGCTGTGTGTGCTTGTGCCATCAAAGGGGGATACATTTGAAGCAATGTTTGAATACTTTTATACACTTCACATTTGTGATCACATACAACTCACAAAATGCCACAGGTGTACCTGAAGAACAGGTTACATTTGAAGAACCATGTTCACATGCAGTTTCAGAGCCTGGTGCTCTTTGTGCACACATGATATTCCAATGACGTCAAATGTTTACCTGAACATATGAAAAACACTTCCTGACATCTTGTGTCACTGAATTTGCACGTGAGAAGAATTTTCATAATCCTACTAGAACCTCAAAACAAAATTTCCTCCATTGTGGGAGTCATTTTCCTCCATTGTGAGATACAAGCTTTTATTGTTCTGCTTTTTTCCTGCTTTGTGCATAGATGGATTAGTTATTGCTGAAATCAAGCCAAATCATGTGTCCTTGCCAGTGTGATTCAGAACATTTTGGCAGCTGTGGCTGAAGTATTGTGCTCTGGAAATTTTCCAGCTTTACCACCAAAGTACACCTGGTTATAAGCAGAGATAATGTGGGTCCTATTTCATGCTTAACCTTGTGAGCTAGAAGCCCTGTCATGATATCTGCATCTCATAGAGCTGTAGAGTGACAGTTATGAGTACTCTCATGTTAGGATACACGACACAGTGCTCCTCAAACACTGCCACTGTGTTTAAAATCATTCACTAATCACTACTCCCTAATCAGGAGGGTTTTATAGTGAGCCGAACTAGAACTATTTTGTATGCCAGTTTTACATGGATTGGCCCATCATTCTGTAAAAGTAGTTATATTTTCCTGCATGCAACAGAGCATTATGACTAAAAATGAGAGGAGAGGCTACTGGTCAGTGAATGCAGAGAAGGCATGGGGTTTGAGGGGCCATTTGTATTAAGCTCTTAATGAGAAAACCTGAACACTTTGTAAGTGAACCCGGTCGATCTTCATTGGGAGACTGAAGCAAAAAGACACCGACAAATAATGATAAAGAAAGAGTATAGACTGGAGCTGTGGGAAGGCTTTACCTGCAGAGAGAAAAGGCTGTAGATCTTGAAAGATGCCTATGGTGTCCTATAAGAATCATCTGGAACCAGTTGTTCTCCCGGCTGTGTTTCTGCATTCCTGCAGGCGGCGCTTACCAAACAAACATCTCCCTTCTTATTAGAACCAGAGGGTCAAGCCTGCGTGTGCACTTTCATACACATGTGCGCCTGAGCACACACACACATAGGCACACACACATGCACACATGACACATGCTTACCTCAGTGCTTGTGAAAAGGAAGCTTTAACATCCTTTAATATAGTGTAGTCAGCATCAGAGAAAGCTTTAACAGTTTCTGGTCAATGTGGAAGAGAATGGTGAGCACATTAAAGCTTGGCATAACAATTACAGATTGGAAAATGACGTATAATGGTGTATAAATTTCTGCTACACATGATTTTCCCTGAGAATTGGCAGCATGAAAACATCTCTATTAAATCTGACAGTATGATAAAGCTGCCTCTTGCACAGGTAGTTGTCAGCAAGGGTGCATTATAGGAGCGTAATGGGATCCTGTTAAGTACAAAATGATGGTAACTGCTGCAGGTCTGAGGGAGCTCTAATTCTCCACCTTTACAACCTATGATGTGCCTTTTACCGAGCATTATCATACCAACGACAGTGCCAAAAAATGGGATACAGGGCCCTGGCATGGAGGTTTTGTTACAGGAGCATTTCCTCTGGGTATAGACCTTTTAGACGAGATGTGATAAAACGAGACAAGTTGAGACCAGAGAATAAAAGAAAAAAAGAAAATAATGAAGAATATACAAGAATAAAAAAGAAAAGTGAAGAAAATACAAGAATAAAATAAAAGAATGAAGAGGATACGGGGAAAGAAACATGAGGAAGAGAAGAGAAGAGAAGAGAAGAGAAGAGAAGAGAGAAGGAAAGAGAAGAACGTGATGGGGTACAAGGAAAGAAAAATGAGGAAGAGAAGAAAAGAAAAGAGAAGAGAAGTGAAGAGAAGAGAAAAGAAGAGGAGAGAAAAAAAAAAGAAAATAAATATAGGAAAATTACATGCCTACCAAAAACAGAATAAAGTTCTCCATTCCACAAGTGTTTGATTTGGGGGTTTGGGGAAGACAGCTGTGAGCAAAGAGCTGCATGTCTTTGTCGAAACATTGTGTTTCTGCATGTTTTGAGAGAATACTAAAATAACATTTGGACAGCTGCTCTACCTTCATCAAAAAGCCTTCCACAGGATCCCTCCTGCTTCAATGCCGACATCACCAGTGCCCCCTGCAGGCCGGTGGGAGAGGGGGTGACTTCAAGGCAACGCTGCCATCTGGTCGGTGGTGGTAAAAGCAGTTGGTCTGAAACGGAGCCCACATCCAGGGTGGTTCTGAGTTTTCTGTGGCCAGTTAGGTCCTGAGAGAGAGTCCCACATCTGCGCATTGCATCCTACAAGCCTGCGCAACCCGTGACCTTTAAGGACTTCTGGGGTTCTCATATTCAGGACGTCCCAAGTGAGGAGCCCTTTGAGAGTATTCCCACAGTCTCCCACAGCACTCCTGTCAAGAGTCACAGGGGTCAAGGGAAGAGAAAAAGGACAGTCTTTCTAATCCACTAACTCTCCACTGAGACAGTGCCCACTTAATTGCTTTTGTAAGTTTCCTTTATGCTCAGATTGAACCATTAGACCCATCTTGTTAGGCATATTTAACCAGTATACATGGCCTCGTCTTTCTACTAACAGTTCATCCATTATACAGTTTTTATTACACTGATAATTGCTCACTCTTAGCTTGGTAACCATCCCCCAAGTTCGCCACTTGCTGCTGTCCTGGCTGCATTTCATTCAGCTCTGGAGGGGACGTGCTGGCCCTCACATGCACCTCCTGGCTTTCTGCCAAACCTCCTGAATGGCTGGCACTTGGAGCTGCCCGCCACACAAAGACCTCCACTGTGTCCAAATCGTACCATTTAATGCATACACCAATCAAACAAATGCACTTTTTTATTCACCTTTGAATATATGCTGTTGGAGCGAGCCAGGCCCTGCAGGGAAGTTTCTGTGGCCGACTCTGTGTGAGTACCCAGCAGGACAGTTTTGAAACCCTAGCAGTGTAAATGTCTGCTTCCCCTAGGTTCATTTGTATTAATTGGATGTGCCAAGGAGTGCATTAACAGAGCTGCTAAGGAGCTGGAGGACGTCTGCTGACCTCGCAGTGAACCAGGAGGCTGCAGCCATGGCAACTGGTACCATTCTTCCCCTTTCTGTGCTGGTGGTCATGGAGACTAGTGGCTTGTCAGGGCCTCCTAGACATCAAAGAGAAGAGGCTGTGGACACTTGGGGTCTCAGCAACTGACCACTTGACCTACCAATGTCCTGCTTGAGAAGTGCTGTAGCAGGAAATTAAGAAGATTACAGAATAGCGGTGATAATGAAAGGGGGGAGGTGAGTGTCATATACAAGGTATTAGTGCTTCAGAGGACAGGGGATTGACTCAAGGAAAGCACAAAGACAAATAGAAGAGTGGTGGTCCTTCACTTTCCATTAAAACTTGTTCTGCTGAGTGAGCTATGGCGTTCTCTGCTCTGCTGCCTTACTTAGTCTAGTGTGAAGCTTAGAAGAACATGGAGCTCAGAAGAACACTGCTGAGGAAATCACTGAGAAGATCAGAGTTTTTTAGTTCTGCATGGAGACTTACACATAAAATGTCTTGGTACAGCCAAGGAACCTCAGTGTAGGGGGACTGCATAGAAGACCAGGGGAGTAGAGCATGCTTGGACCATAGGCCTACTGCTGTTGGCGTAAACACAGCATTCATGTGGCCTGGACTCACCATAATAATGGCCGTTGCATTCCCATCCCCCCTCCCAGGGCTCCACCCAGCAGCGCTTTTGAACAGTCCTAAAAACAATCTGTGCTGACATTAAATTGCCAACAGAAAGAGATAACCTTGCTCTTTGCACCATTTCCCCTCTCTCATATCAAAGTGTAGTTTCCATATATGCATCTTAAGCCACAAACTTGGCCATGGGCCTGAGTAACAAACGAGCCAGACCAACTGATTTGATCTGAAAGGAAGGAGCCAGAGCAGGGCTAACTGAGTGTAGGAGCTAACAGCTACTGAGCTTCCAGTGCATATAGAATGCTGGCTCTGAATGCAAGAAGACAAGTGAAAAATTAAGTGAATGTAATGATTTACAAGTAATTGATCATCCTTCTTGGCAGTGTAGTTGTGTGGTCAGTCATGTGGCTGATTTGATACAACTACAAGAGCCTTTAAACAAATTTAAATACTTCTTCTATATTCAGAAATTCATGTCTCCTTCCATAGCCCCAGAGGTACTTATATTCATCTGCATGGTGTCATTATGGTATTTAGATGATGGTAAGTGGCATCACAGCCTGTAGAACATGAACTAGATCAAGTTTATTTTGTTTAATGTGGGCCCAAGAACTTTGTATAAGTTACATTACATGTCATGTAAGACAAGTAATGTAACTTATACAGTTAGTGTTTGCACCACGGCAAAATGATTATTTTTTTACATTTTTGAAGTGAAAAATACAACCCCTGTGGCAAACTGTTTTAAAGCTTATCTGCAAATGTTAATGTACTCTTACTTTATGTTCGATTAATGTAAGATGTCAGGAAAAAAAACGTTTGCAGTGCCTACAAAGCACTTAGTAACACGCCCAGATATCACAACTTGCAAATGCTTTTGTAGTCTTTCGGTTCTTGTTTTGCTGTTGTGTTTATTTCTTTTCACTTCACTATGTAGTTTAGCCAGCTGCGCCCATACATTTGAGTTGAGCTGTATTGCAAACAGTAAAAATACATTACCTACCTCTGCTTGTTCCTGATCAATGCTGCGATAATCTGAGTTGAATCTGCTGTGAGAGACATTCTACAGGTTAAAGCAAGCTGAAGAAGGCAATGCACACAATATGTTTATATGCTTATGCCAGGCCCCACCTATCAAAATATGTTCCACAGTCCACGCATGCAGTGATTGTTTATTTTCTGCTGATTTTTCACAGAAGTGGGTCCATACTGGCCCCCATACTGGCCTCTGAACAATGCAGTTCTCATTCAGATAATAATGGGTTTTTCAAATGACTGAATCACTGATATTCTTTCTTTCTTTTCATTTCTTTCTTTCTTTCTTTCTTTCTTTCTTTCTTTCTTTCTTTCTTTCTTTCTTGTTTGCTTGCTTTTTTTCTTTCTTCTTTGCTTTCTTTCTCACATTTTCACATTCTTACAATTCTTTCCTAGTTTCTCAGAATGCATTTGAGCCCTCACATTACAGTTCTCATAACTTTTAGATTTTCAGATCCAGGCTTTATGGTCAGTTTCAAAATCATCACTAACCAACTGAGGATTACAATTACAGTGATGTGTGTACAGGTAAAATGTGACAGATGTGGGTAATGTTATAGGTATATCTAATGTTGTAGATAAAGCTATTATTTTATTCTGTAATTAAAGTTTGCTTATTTAAAAGTCATCAGTAATTAAAAAGAAAAAGTAAATGAATGTGGTCCAAAATACCTGTCTATGCTCTTTCTATTTTATTACATTTTTATTTTTTGTTCAAATCCAATGTTTCTGCCTTGACACTTTTGTGACCCATATCTCTCATTAATGTGAACTCATCTGTGCCCTGAAAGGACCCACATGTTCTGTTTCATCAACATTAGCCAGTATTGACACTCTGGCCACTCTAGATGATGAAGGCAGGGCTATATGCATGTACACACACAGAGAAACACATGAAGGAAATATGTGAACTTTGGTTGGTGGTTGCATGGTAATGCATATGTGTAGGATCTAGGATCACAAATAAAAGAGACTACATCTGATTTGAAAAAAAAAAAACATGGCAGAACATTTTATCTTCAAATGTAAACCCTGAAGTTGACATTTATTAACCAGATCTAACGCATGCCAAACAGCTGTTCTAAAAAGTATGTTCTAATCTTCCTTTTTTGAGTCAATTTTCAGATGAAGTTCATGTTGGTTTTTATTGTGTTATCTCCATGCCTAGGTTTGGCATGAATGCATTTTACAGTATTTGTTATTTTCATGTTCAAAACATTTGGCAGCGGCCAACTACTGGTCAATTTCTGATTTAGACTGGCATGTTAAAGACAATTGTTCATGACCTCCATAGTCCATTAATTAATGTTCTTTGACATGAGTGTTACACATTTTGAGCAAGCAGCTGTATGTCCTGACATCTTTTGATTGCCTCAACATATTTGCGTGTGTCTGAGCAGGAAAATTAATAAACTGTCAGGACACTGGCTCTCCAGAATCCCTGCTCTAGATAAAATTACCCAAACAACTAAAAGAATATCTACAAATGAGTTGACTGTTTAGCATTTATATAACATTTATAGAACATATCCAAATTGACTAGATTTAATATGCTTGACAAAAATAATTCTGTCAGATTTTTTCTATACAGTTAAAAGATCAGATCGTAGTCACATGTAATGTGAACGCATATTTAAAATCTGATTGAAGGCCATGGATCTCCAGACTCACTGTGCTAATACATTCCTGGGGCTGAGCTGTCCAGTACAATTTCTGTGCTCTTTGACTACAGCCACAAAGGAGTTGCTGTGCTGGCCTACTCTTGGCTGCAACTCTCTGCAAAGCCTAATTACCCCAACACCACAGCCAATCTGCAGCCCACCTGCGGCCCTCCTCTGAGCCCTCTTTCAACAGGTGCCTGCGTTCCTGCTCTTATCTCCGGGAATATAATTACGTGTTAGTCAGTGCAAAGCAAAAGAACTTTGCTCACTTTCTTTCAGACTGCTTCTTGTCAAACAAGTTTATGTTTGCTTTTGTGGCTGATAGCATGCTTTCCCCCCTCAACCAACTCCCAAACTCGATTCCTCATTACTGCCAGCACTTGTGCTAAGCTTTGAAAAATGATGGGTTTTTTTGAAGGTCTTTTTTTTAAAAGAGCAACTTGCAGTCTTTCTCAACAGCTTTGATGGCAGAATCTGCTTTGAGCTGCTTTCTCCCAGGAGGCCGGAACTTCCCGGGCGAGAAGAGTCCCCGCTTCCACAGAGCAAGTTTCGACACGAGTAGAGCAAAGCTGTCTTTGCGGTTAATGGCAGCCCGGGCACACATAAATCTCAGATGCAAATTCATCTACAGCGATATCATGACCATAATCCTGTGCTTGAGGGTTGAACAGGTAAGAAAGAGAAACAGTGGGGCTGCGTGGGCCTAATCTTGTGGGGAAGGGTTAGGCTGAGGTGCAGACAGCCTCTTTAGCGTTAGATGTCTCTGGAAGGATTAGGTGCTGCTTGAGAGCAGATAAGGCACTGGAGGATCAGAGCGCTGTTAAACATACCTGCCAGAGCCAGAGCCAACGAGGCAGTCACCCCTGAGCCTGGCATGCGGCCAACATTCCTCCCTGCCTTTGTCCTCTTCCTCCCTCCCACAGACCACTCACTTCACCTTTGTGGTGTAGGATCCTCTCAATGCCCCCATGTTGCTCTTTCAAGGAACGGTTGGGAAACAACCTTCAAGCTGAAAAGAACTGTATATTCCTTCTTCTGATAAGAAAGCAACATATTAGATGAAATATGAGGGGCTAAAAGCCTGCAAGCTTAAGAGTTTCAGAAAAAAGGTGGAGGAGTTCTGGAAAAGGCTGGGATGGTTCTCTTCTCATGAAAGTATGACATGTCTGCTTGATAATGCCATATCTTTAGAGATTGTTGTTCTTCAGAGACATATTTACTGGAGGTCTTGAAAGCTGGATGTGATTCAATAAATATATTCACGCCAAAGAAATGAAGCATTCCATGATATCAACATATCCAATTCTTGCTCACCCCCTTTTTTATTAGTGTGTGTACTGCACTCGGGGCTCTATAGAACCGTTGATTTAAAGATGTAGCTTATTTTTCCTGCTGCTGCTTCTTCCTGCATATATTTTGTGTGTGTGTGTGGGGGGGGGGGTGTTCCCCCCTCATTTCCCCGCAAAGTACTTCCTCCCTCTTCTCTTTAGGCTAAAACAGACGACTGTGTTCATCTATTTTGCATTACAGCAGGTGACCTGGCCAGCTCCTTCTCTGCACAGAAACTTTGTGCATTTTCTTACATTTTCTAAAGCCTTCATGGCCTCACCTCTGTATATCCCATCCTTTCAGTCCAGCCCTCATGTCTTGAGCCAGCAAACAGTGGAAACACTCCTTTCACCCCTCAGTGAGTGTCAGGTGTCTCTGTGTTAGAGCCCTTAAACACTGGGATTTCTACCCCACAGTTTCTGAATCAGTGCTACTAATTCTTCCTTCAGAACTCTCCTTCTTTAACTAACACTTCTGTTTTACTATCTTCTAAAATGTGCATTTTGCTTTTTAGTTACTATAGACAAAAAGGTAACAAAATAATACTATTGAAGAACCAACTTTGGTTCCCTGAAGCCCCTTTTAATTGGATGGGAGTCAAAAGTGATTTCTCTATTAAGAGTGCAGTTACATTTTGCTTTTTTGAGAGGTGACATTAGAAAAACAGTATTATTGTTATTATTCTTGCCATGCAAACAGAATATTTTTCGTGATTGAGGTTGTCAAGGCTGAAGCATTCAGGTGACATAAGGATTCCTTGAACTGAGATCTGAGCTTCCCACCTTTTTCCTGCTCCATGGTGCCCAGAACAAGCAGCCGTGTTGGGTCCTGGTAGGCCCACACACCAGGTGTAACGAACAACAGGGCCTGACCACCAGCAGGAGCTACTTAGAGATTAACAGCCCATGGCTGGCTTTATGAGTCTCTTTTAGCCAGGCCAGAAAACATGTGGGGATAGCCTAAACAAGACCTGTTTCTGACACACTCCTCTAGAACAGAACACACAGATAATCCCTACAGTTTGTGATCTTACAGGAAATATGGCAGTGAAATATTAGGACCCTAAATACGTCTCAGCATAATAAGCTCAATGAATTTTTTGACCATTTTGTTTTGCACACTACTTGAACATATGTGTGACATTCAGTAAACAGTGTGAAAATTATGTTAGAGAGTTGACAAGATGTCAAAAGTTTGGATGTAGCATTCTGATGAAGTATCAGAACTGGTAAATGAAGAGAGACCACTAAGCATCAGAAAGAATAAATGAATTACAGATGTAGCCACAAAATTAGGTATGTTCAAATTAACTCTTTGTCCATTAAAAAAAGCATGAATTACAGCAAGCCTGGGCAAGTCAAGAAAACCAAGAAGAAAAACCCTCAAGAAGAAAACCCTCTTTTCAAACGCTGATGCAAATTAATCACCCACTCTACTATGTGAACAAATAAAGAGAACAATACACCATAATGGGGTTCACAACAAAATACAAGCAACTCACAGAACCTCAAAACTGGGGACTTCTAAGACAATGTTATTTATAGAAAAAAGAGTCATAAACTAACCTGTACCAGGTCATATCCATTTGTCCAATTACTTTTGATCAATCAAAATGTAGGGGTGGGAGACTGTTTATCCTGTATGGGTTTTTAGGATATGGGTCCAAGTATAGATATAAAAACACTGCCCTTTATATGACACAGACTGTGTATATATTAAGTGCATTGTCCCATATATTGTAAACTTTGAAGTGTTTATTGGAAAACCCAAGCAACACTGAATACCTTAGTCTGTGCAGGAATTAAACAGGACATAATTACATGGTGTGCATGATCAACAGGTTCGTCTTGCTACTGTTGTGCTTTATAGAACTTTCATGTCAATGGCCAAATTGAAGATAATAACTGGCTGTCTCTGGTCTGTTTTATTATTCATAATTATGATGTTGCTATGCTACTCTATGGTCTAGACTACCAGTGCACCTCCTCCTGTAGGCTAATTGCTCTGCTGCTCTGGGTTACAGTGCTTTGATGGAAACAGCTGTTAAAGGCAAATTGTCTGATCATGATTTTAAATGGCAGATTATATAAGACAAGAAACAGCAGTTATTGACAGTGAGTCCTAGACAGTATGAGTTATGTACAGTGGTGGAAATAATTATTTGATCAATCTCTAATTATTGCGACAGAAAATCAACCAAAATTCAAGAAGACATGTTATATGAAAGTTATAAAATCTGCATTTCATTGTGTGAAGTAAGTGCTAAATACCCAAGCAAAACATGACTTGTTGGCAAGCACAGCAGTAAGATGGTTCTTGTAGTCGGTCACCAGGTTCGCGCACATCTCAGGGGCGATTTTGGCCCACTCGCCTTTACAGAAACTCTTGTGGCTGCTGCTTGGAGATTGGCTAGGCCACTCCAAGAACTTTATGTGCTTCTTCTTTTGCCAGTCCTTTGCTACCTTTGCAGTGTGTTTTGGGGGCAGCTGGTAGCCTAGTGGCTAGGGCGGTTGCCGTGATCAGGAAGTTTGATTCCCAAGACTGCTAAGCACCTCTGAGGTACCTCTGTTCCCACCTCCAAGCTTGACTGTGGAGATGGTGTTCTTCAGGTCATACTCAACATTTCTCGTTCTCCAAACATTTAGATGTCCACTGGCAAACGTAAGATTTTCTTCTTGAACAGGGGGAGCTTGCAGGTACAGTCCATTATGATGAGGTAGTTCCCAATGGTGTTATTAGTAAATGTTGTCCGAACTGCCCTCAGATCATTAACAAGCTCCTCTCGTGTAGTTCTGGGCTGATCCCTCACCTTTCTCATGACCGTCCTCGCCCCATGGGGCAAGATACTGTATGGATCTCTAGATTGAGGGCAGTTGATGGTAATTTTATTTTTCTTCCATTTCCGAATAATCGCACCAGCAGTTTTCACCTCCTCACCAAGCTTCTTGCTGATGGTCTT
>JBBPDC010000141.1:7774468-7791544 GCA_037974485.1 Hemigrammopetersius urotaenia
GGTGGCCCACGTGCCCGTTTGTTTTCGCCTTGTTTTCATTTAATAAAGACACGAGCATGGAATCCTGGCTATCTGTCTGTTCCTGCGATCCCCGAGGTAAATCAGAGTCGTGGGCTCGCACCCGCGTCTCTGACATGATTATACCATTCATAACTGATTCTCACCACCAGACTAATGGACCGATGCATTTTTATATCCTTTCCAGTACAATATTTCAGTAGTGAAACTATAATGGAAATTGCAGTACCTAGACAATGCAGTACTTAGACAATGCACAGACTATGCACAGATTAGATGGGAGGCTGGTGCTCTAGTGGTTAGATAGTTGCCCATGCAATCAAAGTCGAGGGTTTGAACCCCAAGACTGCTAGTGGCATCTTTGAACAAGGTACCGTCCATACACTGCTCCTCGGGTGCTGTGTTCCTGACTGCCCACTGCTGCACTTGGTGAATGCAGAGAAGACTTTCGTGCTGTTTACACTGTGTGCTGTGTTCAAGTATGACACACGGACACTTAAGCTTAGATACAGCTATTGGACACTTGCATCTTCTGGTTGCAAATAAGTGACAAACTGTATCCAAAAGTCATGCTCTGTAAAAACTTGTCTAGGTCGAAGTGGAAATGAGTGGCGTAAACTTTTAATCATCAGAGGAAGTGAAGTCTCTGTGATGTCTCAGCTCCCAATCAACACTTTCTCTCTCTGCAGGACTGTAGGCAGAGCCCAGCAGGGCTGCAGCCTACCTGCTGAGAGATCTTCTCCAGGAAGTACTGCTCGATCAGCTCGAAGGACGAACACTTGTTCATTCGCAGCTCATCATCCAAGGCCTGAAAAACAGCACAACCCATTTAGTCGGTAAGCATTAGTCACTAAAATAACCAGTATTCATTCAAAGTGAGGAGCCTGTTTATACCTTGTAGTCTCCACTCTTGAGATCCTCCAGGAGCAACCCTTCACCATCAGCGTGGAAGAACCGCACTAGAGTCTGAGGGAAAATGCTTGTTATTGAAACCACATTTTGACAAAGTTCTAATTTGCAGTTTTACCCCAAATGTTGTTGATCATCTTTGGGAAGTTTAATACTGTATGACATACTGCCACCATTATGTCTTTGACATGTAATTTTTTACAGCAGAATTACTATTTTTTCACTATTTTTTATGAAGTGTGAGCTAAAATCTAGAACAAGATTTAATATTGAGGTTGACAAAAGCAGCCTTTATGATAAGTGAGGCTTGTTGGAATAAGCCTTTAAATAAATGTTTATGTAGGGTCATAAAAGGCTTAAGGATGCTGCCATGTAGCCATATAAACAGCTCCTTTAGTAAAGCTTTATTGCAGTAAAGTAAAACTACATAAGCAATTCAATTTTAGATTATTTAATAAGATGACATGGTTTGCAGGAAGTGTGTGATAATTATGGGATACAGTTTGCATGATACTAACTGGTGAGGTATGAGCCTCCATTACTTGTTAGATTGATTAACCTCATAACAAGAAAACCAACTTTGGACACCATGCATTTCTTGTCTGATCACTCACAATAAAACTAAATGGAAAAAATATGTACATTTTACTTTTGGCTGGTGCATCAACTTAGGGCTAGACACTTGTGTAATGATGAAGAAACATCAAGTTTTCTAAATTATTTTGGTAAACCTGGGTTGATACATCATCAGCCTTCTATTTGCTGTCTTTAGTCCATCTTCCATTAAAGCCACTTGGCTACAGCAAACCTGTGCACACTCTTCTGACAGAAAGGGATCCCTGCTATGCTAATAGAGCAACTATATGGAGCACAGCATGTCCGCCCACGTAACTCAGCAACTCATGACTTTTCATGCAAATCTGTCATGCGTTCCTGCCAGTTCCTGTCCCTTGGAATAGTGCTACTCGCACATTGTCATTCTTGTGGGGACTACCCTTAACACATGGTCGAGTGGCTGCCAAGATGGCTGATCAGTATCTGATGGGTGCCTATGATGCCAGGACTCTGAGAATGGATACTGTGATTGAATGAATATTGAAGGAATACATTTAAGTGATTCAAACTAAATGCAAACTAAATGCAGAGAATGAAACCTAGCACTTAGGGTGGTCTTAAGCATAAACAGTTTATCAATTAATTTTAATCTAACTTAATTTGATGAGCCAAAACATGTCTAAATTTGCGTGTTTAGTTTTGGCCTACATCTGGGAAGCTAATGTGGCGAACAAAAACATTAAGTTAATTAATCATAAGACTGGCTTATGTTTTGTCTGACACCGTGTGATGAGCTGTTTTAAAAATGGACAACACTGTAGAATAAATTCATACTTCATAATAGTTTTTCACCATACAATGTACTATTACAGGTCATTGTGAACACCTAATATGTTTGGGCTAATAGCTTGCCAATACAATTTTAGACAATGAAACCTTAAAGGGATGACAAGGGATCAGTGTCTTATATGCTCACACTTATACAATTCAAATAATCAGGATCTCTGACAACAAATAATGAGTAATTGAAATTGTCTCACCAAATTCATTTTAATTTATACATACACCTATCAGTCAAAACCACCTGCCTAATATTGTGTGTCCCTCCCTCATACTTGTAATACAGCTCTAACTCATCATGGCACGGAGTCCAAGAAGATTAATGGCGGATCCTGTAAGTTGGGACCTCCATGGAGCAGACTAATTTTTTCAGCACACCACACAGCCCAAACCATTCCTGATCAATATTTGCAGTGTGGCAGGGCACAGAGGCCACAGCCATTAGGCTGTACTGTTGCCATGAAAGGGTATACTTTGTTTGCAATAAGGTTTAAGTAGGTGGTCTGTGTCAAAGTGACATCTGCATGAATGCAGGATCCGAAGTTTCTAGGTAGAACATTTTCCAGAGCATCACACTGTCTCTGCCTCTACATGCACCAGGCTTTCCGGCCACCGTCGCCTCTTTCTGATGCTCACATGCCTGATGTGGACGCTTCCGGTGGAGGTCAGCGTCTGTTACACTGCCTACTGCACAGCAAGTATGTTCTGACCCTGATACCAGTTCACCAGTTGTTCTTCATTGGACCACTTTTGTCAGGTACTATCCACTGCATACCGAGAACATCCCACAAGACCTGCTGTTTTGGAGAAGCTTTGACCCAGCCATCACAATTTGGTCAAAGTTGCTCAGATCCTTGCCCATGTTCTCTGCTTCCAACAAATCCAAACTCATTTGTTGCCTAATATATCCCACCCCTTAAAAGATGCTATTATAGATAATCACTTCACCTATCAGTGGTTTTACTGTTGAGGCTGATCGGTGTATATTCAAATTTCAGCATTATCTCTAAAGAAAACAGTTTTCACTGTGCATTGCTACTTAGTCCCTCACATGTAACATCATGTTTGTTTTAAAGTCTTTTATAATTATTGACTGTTCATGAAAACAAGTGTTAATGCCTTGCCAGATGCCAAAGTTACAAGAAAATGTCAAACTTTACAGAAGTCTGAGGCGACTCAGAGCTGAAAGGTCCAGATTATATAAGATTATTATAATACAGATAGTCAAGTACAATATGTGAACAACTTATGCATTCTAAGGATCATGGATATAGTGTGAATAAAACAGGCTGTCACAAAGTAAACTGAAAGAAATTGTCTTGCATTAATGGAATGTAAAGGACAAATGTTTCAATTAAAAAAACCCTGCAACGACCTTGAAAACATTGAATGCATGAAGTGAATGACTTAGCTTGCTTTCTGTTTACTGTTAGAGCTGGATCGTTGACTAATGTTCTCAGCAGCAAGACTGGTTTTTCCTATTGTGTACTTTAAGTGTTATGGCAACAGTTTGCATTTCATGGATCTGTAAAGTAAAGGAAGAAACTTGTAACCTTATAAAGGCAACAGCTTCTAGATCATTTCAGCCTGAATGAATACGTTTTTTACTTGCTTGTGTTGGTCAAAATTTTGCCAAAGAAAAGGTCATTTTAGGAGTACATAGTAATGGTTCTTTTTGGTAAGAAAGGTCCTCCTAATGACAAAGATGTACATTTTGATGTGTGAAATCCTGAACTATCCATTTAACCAATGAATCTTTCTTTTTCTTTAAAAACTACAGATTTAAACTGAACTACTTTACACTATTTTACAATCTAGAAATAGGCTTTTATGCTTAAACTATCACTACTCATTAAGAAGAAAAACACATTACATAAAACAGAGTTCGTATTATTTCATTCTTTTTTCCACCTCCAATATATACAGTACAATCCAGCATTTTTGGATCATTATTGATACAGACCATCTAACACGCTAGTATTTAATGATTGACTGATGTCTTGACACACCTTTACCTCAGCACTGCACTCACCTACTTGTTCTGACAGAATCTCTAAGTATACTCGGCAGAAGAATTACATATGACAATCGCTAAACCAACTAACCTCTATAGTGTACTGGAACCGTGTGTAAAACTCCACCTGGACTCCTCTATTTTCTGCAACTGAGGCCAAGATCATCCTCAGGAGCAATTCCCAAAGACTCTGCAGAACCCTGCGATACAAGAGCACTGGAGAAGCACATTCTCTGCACGTTCAATAACTACTCATGCTAACAGTTATCATCACCTGGTGTCGCTGATATTCACAATTACTACTACCTGGGGTGCTATTTCAAGCCACTCTTCATGCACTGTAACAATATCAAAAGTAATTACCTTCCCAGGTTCTCCTTCACCAGTGACTCACTGAGGATGACTAAGGTGGAATCTAGGTACTTCATCAATGGAGACACTGCCTGGAGAAATTTACAACACAAAGTGGTCACTTATGCATGTTTTACTATAACAAACTCATGACCTCACAAATTACAGACCATGGTTCTCACATCATCGTTGTTTATGGTGTCTGGAGAAAGGCTGATGTGCTGAATGTATCTTCTGAGCTCAGGAAGCATCTGCACACAATGATCCAAATAAAACATCATCAACAACAGAGACAAACAAAGAAAACCCTCAGCTACATATAATAGCTAATACAGGACAGAGAGATTTACAATTAAAGTAGCCATTAATGGTTCACATAAAATGTCTTCTCAAGCAGCAAAGATCAGAGAAGGAGCATAAAAGATGTCTTGACTGCCCTCCATGACTAATGATTAAGATTCATTGCGCTCACTTTGAAGATACGGATGAGTGATGTCTGTTAGTACGTCTTTGTGTTCAGCCCTCCCTCTTGCAAGAAAATGTCTTTGTATCATTATATTGAACTTGTATCCACTAACGCATAATGGATATAAAATATCTATTTCTTTCTAAGGGATGGTGAATGGGGATTTTATAATCAGTCATGTAACTCCGAAAGAGACTGAATATCGAAAGAGAAAATGTTGTGTTGTTATGAATTAAAAAACATAGAAGTTTAAACATTTAATTTAATTAGGTGTGCAGCTAGCACATAATGTGATCCAAAGCATTCCGTAGATGGGATTTATTAATATTTTGGGTGTATTTAACTAAGAAAATGATAACTCAAAATTATAGAAATGGTGCAAATTTATTATCATGTCTTCATTATTTTCATATGTTTATGTCACACACTCCTTCAAAACCCACAATAACATTTTATTCCTATGTATTACACACTGTGGGAATGAGGCAAATTCAGGTACATTAACCTAACAATAAGGTAAAAAATACAATTGTGCAACACGGATAGTTCACACATAAATCTGGAAAAGGTGTGTTAGAGAAACTGGTTCATGATGTTCACCAAAAAAAGGGTTATAACCACGGACCCCGGTCTCCCAGTCTCCCCAGACCCCAGTCTCCCCTACCTTATCAGTGAGGAGTGTGATGATGCGTTTAATTTCTCTCTGCAAGTCCAGGTCAGCGTTGTAGAGCTGACCGTTCAGGGCTTTGTTCACTTGTTCCTTTCCCTCAGCCCCGCACGATTCCTCCATGGCCTGTTCCACCCCCCGCCAGTCCAGTTCCCGCGGCAAACCAGCCAGGTATATGCGCACATGCTCCGTGTTGTTCAGTGCCACACACAGCTACCCAAAAAACAAGAGGAGGAAGAGGAAGAGAAGGACAGGAGGGAAGCGACAGGAGCAAAGGGGAGAGAAGGAGGGAGAAAATAAGGAGGTCTAGAAGGGGTGGGAAGAAGGCAGAGGTGCTAGATATAAATGGTGTGAAAATAAAAGCCACGCGCTAACGAAGGCAAAAGCATCACAGTGTAGGCACGCCACTGAAATGGTGTTGTGAGGGAAAAAATGTCAGCGATGACAGTGACAGTGCTTTCTCAGTAGCACAATGAAAACCCAACGGCCCCCTTTGCTGCCCAGGGGAATGTACCTGCACTGTGAAGCTCCGGTGGTCTCTGCCCAGCTGGCTCCTCTCAATCTTGCGCTTCAGGAGCTCAGAGTAGGACACAGCCTCACTGCAAAAATTCTGTGGTAAACAGAACAGAACCAAGGAACCTGAGGAACTGTTTTTCTCCACAGCTAAGGCACATTCATTTAAAAGGCCTGTAATAATGGTTGATCATATATGTACCAAACAGAGCAGAAATTCATATTTACACAACCATTGTACATGTGAAACAAATTTTTTTTTGTTGTTGTTTATACGGCTTCTTTTCTGATTGCCCTGTCTTGTGCGTCACTTAAAGAGCAGCCTGAAATGTTGAGCACACTGTCATGTTTGGAATTAAACACTCGGGAGCATCGGAAACTTCAGCCACTCCTTCCACATGTCTGTATCCTTTGGAGGACTTCAATGAAATATTTGCTTCTCAACTGCCAAGAACAGCAAAAACTCTCACCCATTTCCCCCACAGACTGTCTGCAGCATCAATAAACTGTATCCTTGTGAATGGGTGGGCTGTATTGCTGTAACGTTTCTCAACCTTTAAGGAACCTGAACAGGTTCTGGGTCACATATTTTGAAAGAATAAAGCTTGATATATACTTCTCATATTTAAAATATCATGGGAAATGTGGGTTTTCATGCTATGGGCCCTTTAATTAAAGATGTTTTTAACATATGTCTAAACGTCCATTAGCTCACATCAGTCAGGCGAGTGATGAAGATGAAGGCCCCCGCTGAGTCAGGCCAGGCCAGCTGGGTCCAGAACTCTCGCACCTGGCCAAAGCATCTGGTGACATCCACTGCTGAGACGCTGTGTTTCGCCTGCGGGACTGGCTCTAACTGTCACACACACAAATGCACACCCACACACACACAATTATATATAGGCACACTTTCAATACAGCATTACAAGGACCACCAGCTACAGACGCAATCACATAAATGTGCAGATAAACACTGAATGTACACCCTGCTGGCACATATGGATGTGAGATATTTATGTCCTTTCAGGAAGAAAACGATTGATTTTTCACACTGAAGAAAGTGGAGTCTGTAGCTTTCCAGGGTCATTATGTAAATGCAGACCATATTTACATGACTCTTAGAGGTTGTTGTGCAATCAAGCCAAAGACTTTCTGTATTTTTCCTTGTCTTGACTCCAACTTGCCTGGTCCATTTCCACCGCTTTGCGAATCCTGTCGATGGATTTCTCGTGCACAATCTGTAGCCATTTGTGGATGGAGGTTTTAAACCAGTTGTGAAATCCAGTAAGCGCCAGCATCTTTGTGTCTCTATGAAAGTTACATGCACACAAAACAGATGCCTGTCTGTGAGTCACCATTTGTAAATAGAACTTGATAGAACATTCAGCATCAGTGCAGATATTTCATGAGCCAAAAATAGCTACAGTAACTTTTTCATTTATCAGCTACATATGGCCACCCTTCCGCTGCATGAGTCACACTTTTTCATTGACACAGCTGAGGGTCCGCCATCATCTGATCCTCACAGATGGATCATGAGGGACATAGTGACTCACTTGAGAGGCAGGAACTCCCTGAAGCGTTTTAAGGTCTTCAGAGACATAAACAGCTCAAACAGGGTCTCCCCCATGGTCTGGGACAGCCGAGAGCTCTCCTGCTCCAAAGTCCCACAAACCCGTTCCATGGCAACACTCACGTCATCGGCCACCTGGACACAAGGTTTTCTGTTAGCCCCTCGCTCTCCCTACTCATGTTTATCAATGGGAGAAATAATTACAGGTGCATTGTGTTTAGCTCGCATTTTCATACGCACCAGCTTTTCCAACTGCCGATAGGAGATGCTGAAAAAGTCCACCTTCACTGAGCTGAAAGATACAATTAAGTTTCTGTCAGACAGAAACGATCGCAGTCTCTCTTACCTGTGAGGCAGCTGATTCAATCCCTAAAAGTGTCAGTAATCCTAATAGATAAAGAATTATGGTGTAGAGCACTAAAAGTGTGTGGATTCTAGACTTTCAATTAATATCATGTTTGTATTTGTAAGCAGAAAAGTCCTTTTTTATTATATGATTTATTTAAATATATGATAATCCTTTTTGCCCATCTGCCCAACAATCCTGCATTTTTGCCCATTTTAAAATTTCTTGAAATTGAAACAAGTGGGAAAAAGTGCAGACTCAAACCTATTCAAATGTCTATTTAATTAATTAATTAACTATGTAATTCATCAAGCAAATGCAAATATACAGCGATCAACGACAACATTAAAACCACTGACAGGTGAAGAGAATAATATTGATTATCTCGTTACAACGGCACCTGGCAAGGGGTGGGCAGCAAGTGATCAGTCAGTTCTCAAAGCCGATGAAAACTGAAGAAAATTGATGGTCTGGAAGTGTTCGGCTGGAAGGTGTTTGATCCTGGCATTCATGTGGATGTTACTTTAACACGTACCCCCTACTTAAACATTGCAGACCAAGTACACCCCTTCATGGCAGAAGCATTTCCTAACAGCAGTGGCCTCTTCCATATAATGTGCCATAACACACTGCAAAATTGTTTATGAACAGTTTGAGGAATGTAACAAAGACTTCAAGCTGGAAGCACTTTAGCATGATACGTTCTCAGAAAGCCTAATATTCAAACTGTAAAAGTCAGAATTGTATGATGTTGTTAAAATCAAATGTTGGCTGACAGCTTCTAGAAGACAAACTCAATTCTTTCTCATCCCAAAGATATTCGATAGCGCTCCATCTCTCCACATTCCAATAATGGGGGGTTAGACTCATGCGCGGCTGCTCCACAGCATCCTATTCTATCTGCACTGCCTTTCTGTGGAGTATTCAAGGTCTGTGTCTCTCACAAATGAACCCGTGTTTCAGTAACAGATACACCTTGACCTAACTGAATTCAGTAATTATGAAGAATGACTGAATATTTTCCATTTGAACATATAGAACATATAGTGTAGTACAGCAAAATGGTTTAATGCTAGACTTGATGATAAATATGGGCCAACCTTACTTCAGCAGCAGCACACTCCTACTCCTGCAGTTTTACCCAACTGAAGAAATAAATTCCAAACTAATCAATCTAGCACACCTAGAAAATCGGGATCTTTGTGAGCAGCCCAACCTTTGAACCAAAAGCGTGAGATCTGGTATAAAATGAAAGGACAGCATCACTGTAAAAACACATAGTCAGAATCCTTGAAAACATTTTAAGCTGTGTAGGAGGCTAAATCTCCATAATTCAAAGAGATTTCTCTGAAGTTTACCTGTGAAAGAGCTTGTTGTAGACATTTTGCCCTCTCTGCACATCCACACACATTGCATCCACAACCATAACCAGTCTCTTCAGCTGCTCCTCTAGTGTCTGCAATTAAAACAGCAAATAGTCCATAGCAGTACCAGTCAAAAATGTATCTATACCGCAACCATCAAACTGGTATATTCACATAGTAGTTTATAGATGAAATGTGACATATACAGACTCTATGCTTAACTTAACTCCGATCTTGATTTTTCTTTTTCTTTTTTTAACTATACACTTACCCCCTCATCTGGTTTGAAGTGTGAAATTGTTGCTTCATACCACTCAACAGTGCCTTTCTGTATTTAAAGAGAAAAATTGCGAGAGGAAGACCTGAATAACTCTGAAAGTCCTCAGTGATTGACAAAAGCAGCCTGTCTACTTAGTCTGGGTCAATCGTACCTTTATAACTGTCGCTATTTCCAGGTGTAGTTCATTGCGGTTGGGACAAACTGTCTTAAATGCTTGCATGGACTGCATCTGTCCAATAGTCCTATAAAGCGAAAGGCATGATAAACCAATGTTAAACATTCAAAGCAAAATAAAAACAGGCACACAAATCCAGCCCTTGTCATAACATGCAACTATTTCCAAGTGCACTACACAGTATGCAGACAGACTTGGACCCCATCTGTCAATTCTGTCAGCTTTTATAATCAGAGTGAATATGTATGCATGCTGCTGGTATTGACTCAGCCTTCAAAGACCAGTGCACGGCACTACATTTAAAAGCAATAGCGGAAAAAGCCCCACAGATATCAATTCTTCCAAATCCCTCTATCCAGTATCCAGTGCAGACCCCTCCCCCAGGGAGTACAGAGGCATAGCAACACGAACGTCTGCACACAGAGCTGCTTTATTGACAGGCAAGAAAAGATTTGAATAGACTGTTGAGTTCAGTGCTTTCAAAACTGTATATATACACACACACACACACACACACATACACATCCACACACACACACACATATATATATTTTTTTTACTAGAATCCCAAAGCGTTTCTAGCAGAAATGATCATACAGGTGGTTTTCATTGTTTTTCATTGTGTTTCAATGTTTATGCCACAAAATAAAGGCCTAGCTCTGCTTTGTTTTTCCTTTTAGCTTGAGCTAGGTTTTGCACGACTTTACACTTGCGTAACTGCAGTCAATTTGAGAGAGAGAGAGAGAGAGAGAGAGAGAGAGAGAGAGAGAGAGAGAGAGAGAGAGAAAGTGAGTGAGTGTGTGTCTATCTGTGTGTGGGCACAAGAGTGAAGTGCATCACCTCATGCCAGCACAACTACTAACTAAACATAGCAAGGAAGATGGATAGCTAATCAGCCAATTTGCCCATTTAAGGCTTGTACGCTAATATGTGCATAAAATAAACAACTCAAATACTAGCAATTATTTTCATGACAGTAGGTCTTGACTTTGTAGAGAGCTTTTTACAAAGATTTTTCCAAATTTCTTTAGCTTTAGTATTAAAGACTAGTATTAAATATTCTTATTACATAAAAGTAGAGATTATCACGTTTGCATCAAAACCTTAAAACAATTTGTACATAATCTGAATACACAAAATTCCTTTTTACGCCTCATTAATGTCTCATAATGGTCGGGCTATTACGTTTGACCCCACATCCTCACGTTGTACAATAAAAATATCTCAGTGCGTTCACTTACCTCAGCAATAGCTCACACCGCGTGATAGCGGCAGGGTTGGTGCAGGGAAAAACCTGCCTCATGCTCTTCAGAAGAGACAGGCAGTAGTCACAGTAGAGTTTAAAGCTTTGTGCCAAGAGGCCCTCCTGCACAAGCATCAATAGTCAACATTAAGAGCAAGCAATTTAGCCCAAAGCGATTTGTTTTAAGCACAAGAACCCTCGATAGCACAGCTACCAAGACATTATAGCCTCTGTATGAACATTCCCCACCATTCTGGATCAATAAGGATTCAGAAGAAGGGGCCCTACCAGCTCCTTTTGCACATCTCCAGCTTCCCATTCAGCCTCCACTGCCCTCAGCAGTCTAAGTAGGAGAGAGTAGCACATCCTCTGAGAGCGATGATGGCTGCTGTAGCACTGCCAGCGACTGCAAGAGCACATAAAACACAAGCTAACTAGAATTACTTTAATAGTTTTTCTTGGCACAAAAATCTTCTTGTCAAACATTTATGGACACATAGCCTTCTTCTGAAATGCTATTTCCATTAAGCAAATAAATGATAAGTGATAAATGCAATAAAAGACATTTTGTACAGTAGCTCAGCATCACTTAAAAATTATGTTGTTCTAGAGTACAATATATTTGTCATGAGCTATCAATTTGAAATGTCAGTCAAGTCTAAACATCAGTCAATTCCAATCTTTTAAAGCAATTATCTGCAGATACCAGTATGATTCCAAACCACTAAAAGGTCTGAATAAGAAATGCATGTGATATGGCATTATTCCTATGATTATTTAATATTTTAAAACTAACAAGAAAAATACAATTGTTCATTCAAAAATATACCTTGAAAAAGGACAGTTTATATTGGCATGCTGTTTTAACTCCTATTTAAAACAAGTCAGATTCCTTTAAATGAATGGCGTATGCGGTCTTCATAAGGCTGTGTCATAGTGGGCTAACCTTGTTCTCAGTATGGGACAGGAATTTAATAAATGCTTTAATACACACATAATTGCCTGTTGCAGTGGGGACAGGTCAGCCTGCACAGCATGATGAGAAAGCACAGTCCATGCTGCTGGACACACTTGTCCATTCCAGTTATAGGGTTCTTTCTGCAAGGGTTTTAACAGAGGTTATGAGGACAAATCGGCATTGGTATCAAAACTGTCTATTAGTGAACTATGCTAGACACACATACAAAAGGCCAACCTGAACATGATTGTGCTCATACTCCAAAATCTGACTCAGCATCTTCTGATGGATGACCACATTTGAGACCATTTTAGTCAAAGCAGTGTCTCTCTATAGAACAAAAAGGCAGTATTTGAACAAGGTGAGCTTCAGGCAAAACTCCAATCCAACAAAAAACTAATTAAGGCTCTATTCATTTTTTCTAGTTCTTTGTATTAGGCAAATCCATTGTTAATAAATTGGTTTAAAATGTGTTTTTTGCTTATTGCAGTGCTTAATGGTTTTGTCTTTTTTTCAATAATTACCCACCACTAAACAGTTCTGAGGAACATTAGCAATAATTTGAAAGGCATTATGTGGAAGGAATTAGAAGACGCCACATCTTTTAAAAATTAAATCTGCGGATCCCCAAAACATGAATTATTCTAAGTAGAACAGGGTAGAGATGAGGCGAGCTGCGGGCTGGGGGAATTAGAGCTGGTCTACTGAAGACGAACTGCAGTACCTGAGTGGTGAAGAGTCTCAGGATCAGGTGACATTCTCCTTGCACTTTAGACGCACTGGACCGTGGTTCTAGTTTGAACCATTTATCATAGCCAACCACTGGAATCTCCTGGGGAAAGAGAGCCACTCGTTGGATTACCAATCATTTTGACAAATGTAGATTCTTCAGACATGCAGTGATCCCTCTATGCGAAAGGTAGACATCCAAAATCAGTCATATGCTTTAATGCTTCTATGATCGAAATGCAATCCAATTCTCTTTGCAATGTTCAAAGGCACACAGGCTACACTGTTTCTGTTAATACCCTCAATTTCAGATGAAACACTGATCAGCAGGTGTGTGCAAACATGTATGTTGGGTGCAATACAGCATACTTTGGATGTACTACATCCATACTCTCAGAATGAGTCTCCTGCGAAAGATCCTCTGCCTTTTCTGTCCTATTTTCCAGCATTAAAGAGCAATACATTTTGCCAAGGAATTACACAGCTTGAGGTGTTGAACTACTGTCCTTCTAAATGATGGTGGTTAGTCATGGTCATTTGAGAATTAGGCCACATGGTTGCTTGATGTCTAATATTTTTTGATTTTCTCATATTTTGTCCGAATTCTCTCACAAAACCCCTGAAAATATTCAGTTAAACTTACACTTAATGGGATGTTCAGGCAACCCAGAAAGTCATCTGCGTTCTCCTCACTGACTGATGCTGCTGCCCCATTGGCCCTCACAGATTTGGCAATTTGCTTGAAGTACCTAAATGCGATGATGGGTTTATGTGTCAATAAACAGAGGAAAAAGCAATTACAGACTTCTCTACAATGTGTGAAGAGCTGTGAGCTAATTCTCATGACAATGCAGGACATACCTGCCCATTCCTCTGAGCCCACTGATCTCATTTAGCTTTCGACACGCCTCAGCCACAGACACGTCATCATCATGATCCCTAGGGAAGGAAAATGGGTTTCTGGGTTATCTCAAACATGAGATGGATGATTTGCTTACTCTTAACCATCATGGATTACTGGTCTGAGAAGAGGTGATAAAAACTGGCAGATAAAAACTGCTCACATGCACTTATCAAACACTGAAGGGGGTTTATCCACTGTGTCCAATTAAAAGAGCCCCACTGACTATTTTAGTTGCCGGATGTGGACAAAATACAAAAGATAACATGGCCACAATACTGAGATTTACAAGAGAAATTGTGAGACCGTGTTGGGAAATTTGTGGGGAGGAATCTCTATCCACACTGGACAGTCTGTGACAGTTGTGGAGCGTGAGTAGGAAGCACTTTTTTCAGTTAATTTAAAAACATGTTATGAAAGTACAACAGATAAGTATGACTGTTCTTAGAAGCTGTGCTTTGTGAGAAAGTAGTTAAAGAGAGAAAATAAAAGGCTGCTTCCATATTGGTTTTACTGTAGGTTAGCTGGACAAGCCAATACTAGGGGCTGATGTTCTGTAATGGATTAAGTCTAGTCTTAGAGAATCACTACTGAAATTCATTTTAGTCTAGACTAAGGCTTAATCAAAGTCCTATATGATTTACATGAACAGTTAACTTGCTAATAAACAATGTGAGGTGATCATAAAGGCTAGAGAAGAATTAAATACTGTTTAGTTGTCCATTTTCCATGCTGACGTTGAATTGTTATGCATATCATTACATTTATCAGTACAGTAGAAAAAAAAAACTCTGAGCATTACTGAGTGACACGGCAAAGGATAAATGAGTTTGTGAGTTGCTTACCATATGTCCAAATGCAGAAGATCATTCTGGACATCATCAATGTCACTGAGAAAAAAAACGACATGGATATAAATGTTACATTTCATGTCATTTTTACTTGCATACTAGGGATGTTTCAACTGTTGCCAAGTGTTACAAGCGTACAAATATCTATGAATAAAAACAATCACAATTGACAGCATTTCCATCACCGTGTGTCTCATGCCTTGTTAAGCAAACCGAATCAAGACACGGCTCTGATTAGTTTCTACTCACAAAATAAAGTGTTCGTTCCACACAGGGTTCAGCGTCTCGGGTTTGACGTCAGTCACCTGGATGTCTCTCGCGGCCAGCACTTCCTTGACGCTGGAACGCTTCTCTAACTTCTCTTTTCTCTTGCGGAAGCTGAACTTCCTCTCTTTTCTCTCCTCTGTCTCTTTAGGACTTTGCCCCAAGAGAATTCCCAGCATGCAGTATGGATCACTGTAGCCTACCCAGCCCCCCAGAGATCCAAAATAAGTTAAACTCTTCCAGAAAGAAACAAAAAAAACACAAACATGAACAAGAAATATATTTCAGAACTAGGGATGACTGATACCTTTTAAGAACCAATTCTTACATTTAGCACGGTGCAGAATTACATTACCAGTTAAATTAATAATGGGACAAAAATATACCTTCTCTGCTTGATAACATAATATTATATAAATATCAGTCTTAATGTGACCAACCTTCAATTTTACTTCAGATTCCCTTCTTTTTGAAAGACTTGCTTTCATTTTCCATGCTTGCATTCTAAAGCCAAGTAATCCCATTTACAAAAACAAATCCACCACTAAATATCCTAACATATCTAATGGCTTCTTCACTTCACTTAAAGCACTAGGTCTTTCTAGGTGATGTGAAACAGGTGTGGAGTTTGATTTTCTCTTCTCTCTCAAAGATGAAAGTCCTGTTTGTAAAATGATAGGGATCTTTAATCATTTAACTCATTTTGAAAACTCTTGTTTTTCCTTTAATAAATATCTCTTATACAAGCAGATTACCTTCTAATATCAGAAGGTAATCTGAAATCAGAAATCTCTCTATCAGTCATTTAGATGCACTTGTGGAGAAAGACAGCTGAGGTGTGTTTGGGTGGTTGTTTGTTTGTATTTAAATGTCTCTATGAAGGGGAATATAATGTCAGTGGGAACAGCTGTGGCTGGGTGTAGGATTAGAAGGACTGAAGTGTTAAAGAGGTGATAGAGTTGGCAAAAGTAAAAGGAGGAAAAATTAAACACTGATAGCTCATAATAATCAGTGTTTAAGGCATTTGTGTAATTCTGCATTGTGTAAATACATTTGTGTCTCTCGATCTTTCTGACTCTGAAAAACAAACTTGAAAAAAAACCACTGACTTTTGCATAGTACTGTAAAAATATCAATGCTGAGTGTCTTAAAACGCAATACATTTTATTTAAATGTACATGTAGATAAAAAAGCGTAATATTATTTTAACCATTATTCCTTAAGAGGCACATTACAAAATGACAATGAATAGAATCAAACAAGCTTTGATTTGACAGTTTCATTAATACTAATTCAGAGACTGTGCACAGTAAAATACTAAGTATAGTTTAGTGAAGGCTGCATACATTTGATGGCACAGCATGTTTTACTGCATCAACCTCCTTGGAACATGTCAGATACTGCAAAATCCAATAAAAGCCTCTCACCGTTGGCATCCTTGGCCATTAGGTTCTTGCCTTTCATGACAGAGACTCTTAAAGTGAAGCTTGCTCTCTGTAAATGAAAGGGTCAGACATGCAGGTTACAAAAGTGCAGTAACAGTTACAAAAGCACTTTAGTAGCTGTGCTTCGTGAAGACCTTTCACAGCATGGGCTTCACTGGAGTACAGATAAAGATAAATATAACACCACATTTATTGGCAATTCAGGACTTTGCAAACATCACAGTAATCATCTACTCCTGCTTGATGAGGAGAATATAAAGCAAGCCATCTGGTATCATTCCCTAATACAGAATCTTCTAAGGTCCTAGTTTAGGTTATACGACCAAAACGTATATATATATACAGTGGGGCAAAAAAGTATTTAGTCAGCCACCAATTGTGCACCTTCTCCCACTTAAAAAGATGAGAGGCCTGTAATTTTCACCATAGGTATACCTCAACTATGAGAGACGAAATGAGAAAAAAAAAATCCAGAATATCACATTGTCTGATTTTTAAAGAATTTATTTGCAAATTATGGTGGAAAATAAGTATTTGATCACCTACAAACAAGCAAGATTTCTGGCTCTCACAGACCTGTAACTTCTTCTGTAAGAGGCTCCTCTGTCCTCCAC
>JBBPDC010000141.1:7797371-7824091 GCA_037974485.1 Hemigrammopetersius urotaenia
AAAGATGACTGCAGCAATGTACAGAGACATCCTGGATGAAAACCTGCTCCAGAGCGCTCTTGACCTCAGACTGGGGCTGGACAACAACCCTAAGCACACAGCAGGACACCAACCCTAAGCACAAAGCCAAAATATCAAAGGAGTGGCTTCAGGACAACTCTGTGAATGTCCTTGAATGGCCCAGCCAGAGCCCAGACTTGAATCCATCTCTGGAGAGATCTTAAAATGGCTGTGCACCGACGCTTCCAATCCAACCTGATGGAGCTTGAGAGGTGCTGCAAAGAGGAAGGAGTGCAACTGGCCATGGATAGGTGTGCCAAGCTTGTGGCATCATATTCAAAAAGACTTGAGGCTGTAATCGCTTCCAAAGGTGCATCGACAAAGTATTCACTGTAACTGTTTGTGGCTGCAAAAACAAATCCCATTTAAAATTGTGCTGAATGAGGCCAAGATCCGTCTCTGTCCATCTCTGAATTTGGTTTGAGCGATCCAATTGGTGTGTTAGGTGTATGTTAAACCTGACTGAATCACCAAAAACAGCCTCACACTGATTAGAACACTGTAACAGTATGTTCAACATTTATAAAGACTACTTCTTGGAGGAAAGTTTCAAAATGGTTTTGAAGTAAATACATACACTTCAAAGATTAAAGCATAAGGCTTTGGATCAAAATGTCTCTAATAACATGGAAACTACACATGCAATGATGCAAGCACCTAGACCCAGTTTCTAACAAACCAAGCAAATGTCACATTAATTTCTACATCAAACGTATCAGACTGAAGTAAAAGAGAATCAAAGAATATTAAAGGCAGGAGTGCAGAGTTCAGGATTCTACCTCATTTAACACCTGATTCAAATAATTAGCAAACTCATTAGCAAAGCCTTCCGAAGTCTATTTGATCTATTTATGTATTTTATACATTATTTGTCGTATATTCATCTTGCATAATGTGCTGCACAAGTTTATTATATTTATTGCAGATGCATGGATCATGAATTTCCATTTTTTAAATTCACTTTTAATCTGAAGTTCACACTTTGTAGACTAAATCAACTTATGAAATACACTTGCACATTTCCAGTATTTTTTATTAACCAAGGTAGCAATTTAAATAACATTATTTTTTGTCCTTTAAATTGACCAAACTGTCATTATACATTTGCAAATCAACTAAAGAAATTGCCACAGTGAAAGTAAAAGTAGTTGTTTAGCTCAATGTCATGCATTGTGCAATGTCAGGGTAAAAGTGCAGCAGTAGTATACAAATACAGTAACTCCCCAGTTTTACGCATATCAGCACTCACAGATTGTCAGCGAACACTGAAATACACTGAAAAGTTGTAAACTGCCATAAAAAGAAGAAGCCTGCTGCAGCATGTAGCATGACTGCTGTGTCTTGTCCTCATATTTTAGTGTTTTAAACCGCCCAAAACAGTTATCTCAGTTTATTTAGTATTAGTAGCTGTGCCCTGTCTAAACATGTGGGTAGAGAAAGTTATTTCAACGTTTCTTTTGTGTACGAATCTTTGCATGCTGCTAATGCAAACCGTTAATGATAACATTAATGCTAAATCAAGGTAATGCATTAAACTAAGTTTAAAATGAAATGAAAGTGTCCTGGGAGCATATTTGGGGGCATATTCATATTTTTCACTATACGTGGGTGGTTTTGTAATGTAACCCCCGTGCATAGCAGAGGATTACTGTACAGAATATTATTTACTTTATAAAACTACAACTCAGATCAGCCAACATAAAAACACTGACGTGCTGATTGTGATTTGACCAACTTCAATTGTGCAAGACTACTATTTATTGTCTGTTTGTAACTTGCTACGTTTTATCTGCTTAATGTGGCTCAGTGTTTGCTACTGACTTGAATTCTACACTTAAATGGATATTTCTTTTACTAATCACTGTCTAGATTTTTCCTCATTATATTTTTATTGAGCAGTGCACATGTTGTATGACAATGTAATTTTCAGAATCAGATAGTTGCTCTGTTTTAGTACATTAATATCACATAGTATAACAAAATAAAACAAAACATAGCGGTTAGTAGCGCTTTATTCAACGTCTCGCATTCGTCTTTTTCCAGTGCTGGCAGGAGGGTCCCCAATAGGTAAGTCCGAAGAGGCTTCAGGCCTACATCGCTCATTAATGTTACATTTATTTTATTTAGCTTTAAGCTTTAGCTTAACTCTATCACTGTCAGTTCACACATATTTTTAGATATTTAGATATTTTCATTGAGCTGGATAGTAACACTGCTATTTATGAGGTACTACAATCTCCTTATGGGCTGGCATGCTCATATGCAGGGGTTGACATAATTTTTTTACTGTAGTACTCTAATGTGTACCTACATTAATGAATTGGAGACACAGCAGACACAACACTTTTGAACAGTGCTAAATGCTGCTGACTGACCAACTGTTAACCCAAACATACTTTTAACCCAAATTAAATTACAGGTCTAGTCACCCACAGGGATTATTTGACACCAGCATTTTTAAATCAACATTCTAGTATGATGGGTGTGTCTGCTTTCTCGCCACTAACTGATCGAAATGAGGAAGACACGCTGGCAGAGCCACTCCGGGCAAGTTTCCGAATTCAGCCTGTACTTGTATTTGTGGCTGTCAAGTCACAGATAAAGGCAAGATCTTTTCAACTGCTTCTCACTGAGTTGGGAATTTTCCTTATACGGGATCTCAAAGTTTATCCTGGACCACAGGGGCCAATCACTCCTCTCTGGACTGGTGAACGGGTCTCGTACTGGGGCCGGCCATTAAGTTGAGGGGGCATGGCCTGAAGTTCGAGGGGGCGGTGCGTGCAGTGACAGAAGCGTTGAGATCAGACCTGCTCTGACTAAATTTTGATTGGTGCAGAAGTGAGGATCCACGGACCGGCAGGAACCATATTTTAAAATGTCATTGTTTTTCTTTTTAAGGTTTTCCTTTCCTGAGTGGTGGTACTTAGGGATCCAGTATGAAGTTACTCAACTTAGGAATGCATTTGCGCAGTGAAGACTGAAAATTGGTGCGCATTTGTCGTACCACATACTTGCTTGCATACCACTTATGTCCCTATATTGTTTTAGTGTTGTCATATGGATAGACGGAAGTTCAAAAACACAGTTAGAAATTATTTTTAGAAATATCCACATTATGTGCAGACAAGGCTTCAGAGTATAAAAAAGGGAAAACAAGAATCACTGCAACCTCTGATTTACATTTTAAAAAGACAGAACGCCTGGCTAAAAAATTAATTACAGCATTTTTCTAGAGTCTTTTAAAAGCCTCACCTCATTTCTGGTGGCTTTCTCTGGAATGAAGGCCTGGTCTGTGCACTCTGGAGGCGGTGGACCTGCGATAATCTCCTCCTTCAAACATTTGAGGGAGAGAGGAGTAAGAGGCTGAGACAAGGCTTAGAGCATAGGGCATGGAACAAAATCCCCAAATTGCTCAGCAATATCCAGCTCTGTCACCATGCAGAACTAAGAACCGTTTTGGATCTGCCATGAGCCGCCCATATCAAAACCATTCTAATCTATTATCAGAGACTACGCTTTATTTGTAATTCCTTGTAAAGAAAGAATCCATATGCTGGTCTGCCTTCATTATTGATTTATCTTCTCCTCAGCACTTCAGTGTCAGAACAGTGGGGGAGCAGTGCTCCCCTATAAACCTCTCAATCTGGAAAATTAAATCAGACGCTTTCTTTGTGTGTGGGTGTAACACAGAGCAAAAGCCACTGAGAGCAGCTTGCGACAGCTGAACCTGCAGCTTCTATAACCGGCCTCATCCTTCCATCCTCACATAAAGCTTTCTACAGCCCCTAGGTTGCCTTTTTCCCCAGTGGTAAGACTCGAAAGGGGTACTGGAGCACAGTGGAACGTGCAATTCAATGTGAATCCTATACTTACCTCAGCTTGAGTGGCAGCTAACAGACTATCTTGCTTCTGGACGATTTTGTTCATTCGCTCAAAGAACTCCCCGTTTCCTTTGGCAACCCTGCAAAGTGTAAACAGATTTGCACAGCAAAACAAAAATAAATAATCACATACTTGTTTATCTCAGATAGCTCAGGAAAAAGCTTCCTTCAGAACGAAGCGGGAGAACAAAAAGGATTTCCCTCCCATGTAGCATTGTGCGATCATTAGCAGACTCTAACAGACGGCCCATTTGGGATCTATGAGGTGTCAGTCAAACGCAGTAATAAGCTAAGTTGAAGCCATCAGGGATTTTTGGAAGATGCAGATTTTGAAGGCTAAAAATCCCTGTGGTATTTCGGCATCGACCTGAAGGAGCACACGCCATTCAGTGAAGCGAAGACAAACAACACAGACTGGAAAAGTAGACAGATCTACTCTGACCAGACAACTGTGTGGTTGTTTTGTCTAGTTTATCTACTAAATTCATTCTGCTTTACTGAGGATAAGAGGTGAGAAGGTTCTTCATGCTCTCTCTCTTACAGTGCCTGACAAACAACAGCTAGAGGCTCATTCATCAGATGAGGAAGGAGGATCCACACATATTCTAATTCCTGTCACTGTCTGGTTTAACTAGGAGAGTATAGCCATCAGCCTCAGTGCAACAAGTCCTGCCTCTCATAACAGTGGGAATATTTTGCTAACCAACTTCATTCTTTTTATTAGGCAGAGATTCACAGGAGAGGGGGCTGATATATTTCTCCTGCAAAGCAGGGTGAACTCCTGGACCCCTGCCACTTTGCTAATTTTCCCAGCCTCCGTCGTCATGGTGATGATAACACATTTGAGGCGGGATTGGTCGACATTGCCTAGAGAACCTTGGGAATACCCCCCACACCACCAACCCTCTAACCCCCGCTCACTCCCTACTGCTCTCCCCTGCTCTGCACCCAAGGACTCCAAGGATGAGTGCAGGAATGAGAATGTCTCTCTCTTGTCTCTTGTCAATTCATGTAGACCAGTGGCCCACACAACCTTTTGAGAACAAGTGTCACATTTTTGTGTTTGTGTTGGTGAACAAAGCACTTATTTTAATAAATTGATACCTTTAATATAGTAAAATTGATTTTGCCTAGCATTTTCACACATATGATCTATATTGTTGACATACAGGACCATCTATAATGCAGGTCTGCTCATTCCACATTTTATCCGATCAATCAGCTCCTAAATCCTATGTACATTTACAGGCCAGCAGTTGCTATATTAGGCACACTTACCATTTTGCTCTACAGTTTCCATAGTTTAATACTCATTTATAAGAAGTCAGCACAGGATTAATACTAAGCACAGGACCACTGCCGGCTATTCCTTACCCAGTAGTGACACTAAATGTGTAAAACCTCCAGCAGCACTGCTTCACCTGATACGCTTGTCCCAGCATAATGCACAGCAACATGCCACTACCTTATTGACATCAGTGCAGTGCTGAGAATAGTCCACCGCCCAAATAATTTCTGCAGTGGTTCTATGGTATTGCATAGAAAGTGACTGATAAGCTGTGAAGCAACAGCCATAATTGTACACCTGATAAAATAGCCAATGAGAGTAAATACAAACCTCCAATGTGGCTTACCTAATAGTCTGTTGCTTTTACTTCACACGACTGACTAGGTAAGGATAAACAGTAAATGCTGTTTAACTACTAGTCATTTTTACCCTTTAATTTGTTGGTCCGAGATAAAAATCATATTTTTCCAGCACCAAAATTCGCGGGTACATGTGGGCTACTTGTTGACCACCCATCCTGTTATTTCATTAACATCTGCACAGCCGGTGTTTGGACTTATCTCCCAGTTAATTCTGGTTATCTCAATACTGGAGGCGAGGACAGGGAGGAAAGAAACCCCAAGAAACGAAAAAAGTCTTTTGGTGCACTTGGCTGGGTTCAGACCTGTTAAAAATTACAAAGTGGTCCACAAATTTGAAATAAAACAATCCATGCATATTAAAAAGCCATTGCTCCTGATTCAAATTAAAATAAAAAGGAAACTTCTACTACAACCTCAAGTTTTAACACAATGAAAGGAAAATTACAGAAACAGTTCTTTCCAAGCATCCATGTATCATGTTACTACAACATGAAATGAGAGGCCCTATTTGAAACCAAATGCAACTTTAACTTATGCACTATTAGGATGGAGATTCTGACATAAGATCACACTTTTTGTTCCCTCTGTGTTCAGATTTAGTCACCGCATGCTAAACTCTTAAAAAGCTCTGTCATCACAAGCCTGTACTAAGGAATCAATTTTTTCCCCAAATGAACACACCAAATTGGCTTTAGAAGCTTTATTTGTTCCATTTATTTCTCCTTCTTGCAGTAAAATCATATTTGCAATCCTTTCTGATCAATACCCCAGACAAACACACAGAGGCCCTAGGTTACTGCAGGAATTTCTGGCTAATTAATAAAAAGTAAAATTAGCCTTCTCGGGGTAAAGGCCCGGATTGTAGGAAAAGGTCATGACGGCCTGTTTGTTCTTCTGCTCATGCTTGCAAATCTCATGAGGTCACCTTGTGCCAATCAAAAGTTTGTTGCAAGCTAATTAAAAAACTTGTGAGCATGAGCAACTGACAATACTTTTGGGGCACTGGCACAGTGCTTGTCTAGCGTTCTGATCAATGAACAACTGTGGGTTGCATGCACATGGATATGCAGTACAAGACCATCAAGACAAGCCATTTTTGCTAATGTAGCAAAACTGGGCAAGGAAATGCCGGTACAGAACCAAATAGGAAATTCTAAGAAATACAATTTTTTTCTCAATGTAAGGGGCCACTAACTCCATTCATTCATAAAGATTTGTAAAGTGTTCAATAAAGGGGCACCAGCAAATTTATTCAGTCCTTTGAAAATATCGGACGAGATTTTACAATGCATTACATGATTTGCCTCTTTCAAATGTAGAGGTGACTATGCCTTTCACATTTTTAATATTGTAGGTATGCACCAAGTAACTGCTTAAAGAATAAAAAGCTAATTTTTTTGGTATTTCATTTCTGTATTTCATGAATTATGTACCAAAATGAGCCAAAATGTATTTATATCTAACTATTTTAAAGTTTAACCGTTACAATAAGACTGTCTGTTATTGTACTCATATGACTTATTAAACAAATGTCCCCGCTGTCCCAGTCTCTGGAGTACTGAAGCTGGACACCCCAAATCTTTATTCCAGATGTTCGTTTGTCCCATGTCCTCAATTAGTTTCACCTTCATCTTGTTTCCTCTTTCTTATTTAATCCCAGTCGACTCGGATCTCATCCTCTGTCTATTCTTATACTTCCCCAACTGTTGAGTTAGTGTGTTTTCTGCCCTGCCTGGTTCACACGCTACTATTACGAGGATCGTTTGCATAGCAGATGTTTGCTGTCTGCTGGGACTCTCAGTTGATATGCCAGAGAAATGTAATTTTTCATATCTTTCTAGTTGCATACCTTACTTATTACTATCTCTCTCTCGAGCGGCCCTGATGAATCCTCTATAGGCAGTCTAATACAAATAATACTAAATGTAATATATCAACAATATTTTAAAATCATTCATGAAAACATACAACTGTTTTGTTTTTGGTTTGCCTCAAGATTAAGAGGAATTTGTAGGCTTTATTAAAGAGTAACAGCAGCACTAAAACTGTATTTCACACAATCATGGTTTATGCAATTTCTGTGTGGTGCACGTCTGCCAAACCGTGGGGGTGATCTACATGCACCGCGGATCAACTATGATCCGTAACTCCTCTAATTAAAACATGCACCGTGATGAGAAATTACATTACAGCACATATATTTTGGCAGACCCTTTCATCCAACATGACTTACAATACAAGGAAACACTCATTAGGAGAGGAGATGCTCTCTGAACAGACGAGTCTTCAGAAGATTTGTGAAGCTAGTCACATAATTAGTATGGCTTTAAAAACTGTCCAAATTGAATTTCAGACTTTTTTAGGACTTGTGGAAACAAGTTTGAGTAGGACAACATAAAATAACCCTCCGATTCAACTGAAATGAGAGACATTGTTCACCTTAGATCGTTCACCTCTACCGCCACAAATCAAACTGGATTAAAACTTCAATATTTGTTTCCCATTTCTTTTATGCTGCCAGTATGAAAAAGGTTGAAACCTGCAGAAATGTTGATTATTTTTGCGTTTTGATTATTTTTGAATTGGTATCCCAAATTGGATGCCTTTTGTCGTGGAGAATTGTAACAAAAAATTAAGTCTAAAAAATCAAATGGAGTCAGGAAGATACGGTGCTGCTGATTTATTCAAAGATTACTTTATTAATATTCAGTGACACCTCAGTCTGCCATTTAACCAATAAAAACTGACCAGACTGTGTTACCTAATTTACTTGATCCCAACCTCTTGGCAACTCCAGCCTGGACACCTGCATACCCAGTCTGGCCTTGAAGGCCATCTTACTCAGTGACGCATTGTTCCATCTTCACTTCCAGTCCGGACACCTGCACCTGTCCAGGTCATTTTATACAATAAGGTATTCAACGTAGTTCATATAATAAGCCATTCGCTTCTAACAGAGGCCTGTGGGGGCTTTCCACCTCCATTTTCAGGCCTCCGAGAGACAGTTTACTGAGCTTGAACTGTATTGTACAGACATTGGTCAGACATGAGTTTAAACATGAGTTTAAATTGTAGAGGATTTTTATATACAATTATGCCAAGTAAATGACCATTGTTTAGTAAAATATACCTTCACTATCAGGGATTCAAAAGAAAGCATTCAGTTTATATTGGATGTTAACGTGGCAAACATCTTTAAATTCACTGGTATCAACTGTTCTTTACTGACATTTTACAAAACTTTTAAATGTGAACATTTCACATTAACTTTCAAATTTAAGAAACAGTGTAATTACAAACATGGCAAGCCTTTGTGTTTAAAATATGAGAGACCAGCCAAGAACTGCTACATCTGAGACAGGGCATGTCATTCCCCATCCATCCTGTACAGAACTGGGCCAAACTTGACCAGATCTGTCCTAAAAGTGTGCCAGATTCAGCGCGGAACTGTGCCGGATCCTGTCCAGACTTGGAGTTGGCCCAGTGCTGGACCAGATAAGAAAAAACAGATCTGTGCCAGTATTGGCTCATTGCACCAAACGACACTGGCCCAGGTTTACTGAGCCTTTGTGAGCTCTGGGACAGATCCGGGCCAAATGGTTTTTGTTATCTGGGTAGTTTTTACATATAGACAACATGTCCAATATGGACTGGGAAATGAACAACACACTTTAATAAAATCTTCCGTTTAAGTGGGAAAAAAATCTTTCTGTTTAAGTGTCCTTTACCCCGGCTTTGTTCTACCTCTATACTCATGATGGGGACGGCTTTATGATCTTTGCAAGAGATTATACTTGGATAATATGATTTTAAAAATTCTATTCTGCACACACACGACACACAAATGCATGCACAAGCACATGCACACACACACACACACACACAGATACGCACACACACACACACACACACACACACACACACACACACACAAACAGAGCCCCTTTTCATGTTGCTAGGAAACAGACTCTCCCTATGAAGCCTTTTTATTACTATTTCAATATTTTTTATTTTGATTATTCCGACCTCGGAAAGGTCCATGACAGTGTGGACTGAGTGTGTAAATAAAAAAGTGAAATGTGATCATTTTCATTAACTAGCACATATGCACACTTTCAACCCCCCGCCACACACACACACACACACACACACACACACACACAAGAATAACAGGCACTGGTGGGCTTCAGACGTAGAGGAAGGAATTAGATGCTCCACTTATCTAAAGTGAACCTTCCGAATATTAAATGTTAAGTATGCAATAACCAGCCTTTGGGCTGGGGTGACGTTTGGAGGAAAATCATTTCGGCGGGTTATTACAGAAAATAAGAGTAATGCTTGCCCACATATCAGGAAATAAAATTTGGACCGAATTCATTTCCTCCGGATCTTTCTCCTTTATGTGCTTTCTTAAATCGCAAAGACTGACCTTTAGCCTAACTGTGTCATTCAGACTTCTGTCACAGATCTATGAGTGCATCTTTCTGCAGCTACTCCACTTGTTTAAGGCTTAAATTGTATATACAAGAAACACACTGATCTTCCCTAAAAGCAAGTGTTAAGGATTTCGTCTCAAATGCACACATTGTGTGGCTTATCAGATTAAACAGGACCACAGCAGTTTGATTTAATATATATCCTGCCCTTTATTTGGTTATGTGCTTATTTTAGAGAGGCTGCAGGAATATCTTGTGATAATTAGTTTTGCTAAGTCACTGAACTGAGCACCCCAATTCATCAAGCAGGTACTGCTTAAAAAAGATGCCACCCTATATTAGGAATTTAAAAAAAAGTAACAAAAGTCATTAAAATGTTTTTAGTAAAATCAGGGACACAGTGGCTTTCTAATGACTTTATAAATACACAACTATATCGACAGTCTTCACTCACATCTCCACATTGTGGTGCTCCTTGAGCTGATTCAGGAGTCTCAGAATGAGAAAACACAAATACATGCAAATCGGCAGGACTGGACTTTAAAGAACTGACCCAGAGTCAGTTTCCATTCAACATTTTTCTTAATATGAATACAAAATGCACTACAACATAAAATCAAGTGTAGATAGGCTTTATTTTGTCTATGTCTACTGGGGCTCATTAGAAAGTCTTAAAAATAGATTTTCCTACATGGTTCTTGGCTAAGAAAGAACAGGAAACCCTCAAAAGGGTCCACATCTTCTCAAGATGAATTTATGATATTTCAGTGGATTTAAACACCATGAACAGTCATACTTGAGTTTTACATGACCATTACATGACCATGATCCACTGTCCATTCAACCTACAACCTAAAAAGCTACAAGCAGCTTGATCTAATTTAACGTTAAAATAATCAGTGTTTATGTAAATTGAATTAAACGAGTTAAACAGCTTGTTGCCATGTGAAGTGTTTTTTAAGTTGAGCAGGCAAACCAATTTTTACGTTGAAGAATTAAACAGGCCGTTTTTGTTTCTGTGACTAAAGCACTCCAAGCTGAAACACACAACTTGAACATGAATGGGTGAAGCTTATTGATGTAAGATGAAAGGGCATATTTAGGGAATATATGTGCTTAAACGTATCGTGGCGTGTCGTTTCTTATGACATTACAAGCACGAATTGAAAACTGCATTTGCAGTGTATTTTCCATGTCTATAATACATGAACTGTGGAAGGAGAATTACACTTAGAACCTAGAATGTAGTGGGTTTTCCATGGTATCGCTCCAAGGAACCTTCTGTTGCACTTTTCCTTTAAGTGCATGTATTTAACTCTCTCTCACTATAAAAGGTATGGAAAGGCATTCTCATAGTCTCCCCATGGTAAAGTGATGACAAATAAGGTGTTAAGTGTAAAAATACATGAACATTCAGAAGACAAACACACACTCAAAACTCAAGGCAAAACACTAACAAATGACTCAGTCAGGGTCTCCAGGTGAGCAATTTGCTGCCCGCATGTCTCCTCAAAATAAAACTAGCTACTTATGATCAAAGGAAAAAAACTTCCATGGGAGGGAAGCATGTCTGTGTAACTAGATAATGAAAAAGAAATAGATATAGAAGAAATATTCCCCTCTTTCCCATGCCCTACTTTCCTCCACCAGTCCCTCGACCCCCTACTGGTGGGAAATGTCTCCATATAATCATTTCCCAACATGGCTGCCAGGTTCTTGACACCCCCCACCCTCCAGCTGTCATCAGGGTCACCCTGTGTCATCGAGCCCACGGGCCGAAAAGGAGCCGCCCAGCTCTCTCATTTGCATAATATTAATGAGCACACGTCTGGGTCAGAGGCATTAGTTTTGTGCTGGTACTAATGATGGAGACAAACAGCTTCCCCAAAAGCATAATGATGGCGAGTGTGTCGCCTGCAGCCTGACGGCTTATGCGCTCCACAGTCTCTGTTGGCTCAGGGAGAAGATTTGCAAAACAAACCAGACCACTTGGGACTGTCTGAGTTTAGTCTTCTCCACAGTGGGGGTAGACAAAATAACGGGAACCCAAAACAAAAAAACACTGGCGTTCGAGAGCCTAGAAAGAAGCCTATAGGGGCATATCACTCATTAAAAGGATACTGAAGCGTTTTTAACCTAATATCAAAAATGCTCATAAGCTGCATGTGGTCAAGGATGATAGAACAGAAAACCTGTTGACTCAAACCACGCTTATGACAGAAGTGCAGGTAATTCAGCATATAACAAATCTAACAATAAATCTGAAGCACCTGCCATTTCACTTCTATTAAAAATGTGTTTGGAGTCAACAGGTCTGTGTGAACCCATATACAGTTATAAGTGTTCCAGATATTAATAATGTTTTAACCTGATGGACTTCTGAAACAAGAAAACCATGCCAAAAAACATGACTCGGTGTGCCAGAGAGGAAAGCAAAAACAAGAAAAAAATGCCACCAGAGGAAAGTAACAGTGATGGCAAACTCACAGACAGGACCAGACATCTACTCCAGGTATCTGCCATGTATTTAAAGCATGGAGCCAGGCTGCATGAAAATATATGAAATCAAGAATTATCTTTTCCTCAGTGCCACATGTTTTTTTCCCTCCGGTAGACAGATGACATCAAAATGCTCATCAAAAACACCAACAACTATCAGATTTTAGGAGCAGCTGGGAAAAACAGACATGTTTTGGTTGCCATAGAAACCTCAAGGTTTATGTTCCCTTTAGTTTTGGCATTGACATCAGGCGTGCTTGAAAAGAAATCAAAACAAGACAGACTGAGATGGTGACTGAAATAAAAAACAGATCAAAACTACTGATTTGCTTAACTACACCTGTGCTCACCAGCCAAGCGTGCCTAGTGCATCTGTTTTTTCTTGGCAAACCAGTACCTGTCCAAGCTCCCAGACCCTGTCAGTATGTGCACACCTCTGCAGTGTATTTCACTGAGAAATGGTTTGATGAGACTAAAGTGATATATAGTAAAAATACAGGGCTTTAGGAAGAACAAAACGAAAAACACTCGAGACGCTCTACTGGGGAAATTCTGGACTGCAGCATCACAGATGTGTCAAAGGGCAGCCAATCTGCAGCAAGGAGAATAACGTTCTCGGATTGGCTACTTTCAAACTTCCTGCCTCTGGGTACAGCTGACAGTGACATCCGAGCCTCGTCTGCTGACCCCCTCGTCCTCCTGCTGGTTGTTTATGTTTGGGCGCTGAGCAGGGGAGGCTCATTCCATTCAGCTGTCTGATTGCCTTAATCGCCGCACTCAACTGCGTTGTTGTGTTTTGGTAAAAAAATAGGCTAAAATACCCATTTTTATTGTGTAGACCCTAAATATGCCCCCAAATATGCTCCCAGAATACTTTGTCATTTTAAACTCATTTTAATGCATTACTCTTGTAAACCCGTATTTTAATGTAAAATGTAAAGGTAAACCTGTATTCGAATATAAATTACCCACCAAGATATGCAACTCGGAGTAAAAGTATTGGGACACCGCGGTGAGGTGAACAGGTCCCCATGTGTGAAAAAATCCAGAAATAATATATTTATTGCCACAAAAAAAGCAAAAAATTATATATATATATATATTTACAGTATATATATTAGGGGCCAGTTCCTCAGTCTCGAGATTCTGTGCTACCTAGTTTTAGGGAAACTGGCTTATCTTGCGGGTCACTGGTTTACGGTGATTAGAATATTATAATATAAGGGTATGTCGCTTCTCTGGGGCCTTTACATAAGCAATATGAATACAGTTTTCTGATTCTGATTCTAAAATGCCCTTTTCTGAGGTATGCAGAATGCTATCTGAAGCTAGGAAACATGAGCACTGTCCAAAATCACCATGAGCTGTTAGCATTTGAAGTAGCCTGTGTCCTTCTTCATGGTAGCTTTTCTCAGTGTTAGATCCTGACTGTGGAAACTGGCTTTATGCACCTCTAAAGATCTCTCTATTTATCTAGTTAAATAAAATATATATTTTTTCTGACCCACATGTATGCACATTGTCTTAAACTGAAGCTTATAGTGTTGTGTACCCCAGTGTTAACCCAAGTTACCTATGTTAAGCTGGGAATATACACATACAGAATCCTGGAATGGCTGGTTGAATGAAAAGTCAGGCTAATGAATGTACAGATGAGCCTGTTTAATATCTCAATTATACATGCTAGGTTTGCTTTTGCTTGATTGTTCCTATTTGCTAATAAGTCTATCTGACCAAAAGAGCGAGAGGCGATGTGCGACACACCATTTTGCTAAACCTGGGTGGGTGGCTCAGGCATGTCAGCCTTGTGTGGCTTAAGTTTAAGACTAAGATCAAGACTACCCAGTTTATATTGACAGAGGAGAATTCTGGCCAAATTCATTGGACATGATAACTGGAACATTATTCGTAGAGCATGATTTGTACTTGTTTATTGCGTGCCCACAAGAGTAAAATCAACCTAATTAGAAAGAAAGCATGGTTTTAGGTGCCATGGTGCTTTTTATAGAAAAGTAGAATACAGAAAGCTCCAATTATGCATCCTGACACATTTTACTATGTCTGATATGGACATGTTTGCAACCCAGCTATTCTGGGGCAGCTTTTAATGAGTTAAAGGAGACATCGCCATGTATGCCTCTGAATGTACCGGTGGTGAGCTGTTAGGTATTACAGGGTTAATCTAGATTAGAAGAAAAGTCTAAAGCTGGCCCCATTTCTCCAACAGCAGTCTCCAAAGTCACAGTGGAACATGTTATAGCTGGCAGCCATATTTATGGACCCCGAAATTACCACAGTCCCCTGGGCCTCCCGAAACACATTTCTTTACAACGGATCAGCAGGGGCTTGAGTTCCTGTTATTAAGCAGCACAGGCCACACTGCTTCCATCTGCGCCCTGTTGAAATGATCTGAAGATTGGGCGTGAATGAAAGATCCCATTCTGCTCGCTCTCTCAACCTTGTTCCGTCTTAATGAGTTGCTAAGGTAATTGTCTCTTAATCCTTACAAAGGCCCTTCTGTGTGTGCTATTTGAAACACCAGTTAATTTGAAATGTGGGAGAGCAAGATGTCGAGATTGAGTCACTTTTCAAAGCATGAATACAGTAGAGCCATGGTGGGCGTCCACGAGCACCGTGACTCACTATAGCCTGCTCACTGACACTCATCCTGCCATCTGTTTTGATAGTTTGGGGGGGGAAGTAAATACATGAATACAAACAATGACCAACAACACAATTCTGGAGAGACTGGGGGATTCTCTGCAGGGTGTGTGCGTGTCAACTCCACATCGAGTTTTGAGAAACCTGGCTTTCCTTTGAAGTATTACATATATGTATATCACATCGCTGCTTATAATAAAAATAATTTGGTTGCAGTCACATAAATAAAACAATTCTAGTGTGATTCTAATCTTCCATAGTTCCATAGGTTTCAAATAAAAAAAAGAATTTTGACCTACATGACATCATTACTAAATTAAGTTACGATGAACGGGTTTATTATTTATCATCATGCATCTACACTGTATACTTCGTGGTTCCTATATAATATTATTGTATATCATTTCAATCCACACTGTGTACTATTCATAATATTAATACACTTGAATATGTACTGGTGTTCAGAAAGCTACATGACACCTGCAAAAGCCTTACATGACAACTGATATAAACTAACAATCAGTTAATAAGGCTTATTCCAACAAGTGGCAGATTCAGTTTTGATGTGATTTCACCTCAGAATGCGTTGTGTAATGCTTCCTGGATTAGACCTTTATAAAAGTCTATGTTGGTTGATGTCAGCTTTCCTTAGAGGCTTCTGTAGGTGTCATGTATCCATATGAATAATATGTGTAAAATAATATAAGATAACCTTGGTCCCACAGGTAGGAAATGTGTAACATAATACATTATCATTAAGTGATCACAAGGTTTGAATAGTAGTGTATATGGATTCTCTCTGTCAGCATGGGGGACTCACCCCAGGACAACCCTGTCAGGGGCCCTGGTGGGGGTCGGTGGGCCCGCAGCAGCAGCGGGGGGAGGCTCCCTCCTGCTCCTCAGAGACTGGCTCCTCTGTACCTGCCTCAGCACACTGCTCTTCAGCTCCAACAGCGTCGACATTGCTCATTCACCACCTGCAGCAGAGACAGTGCCTTATTAGTGGCGCACGTGTCGGCTGACGGCACACATGACAATTTCATTCTGGTGCATTTATCTGCCCTCCCATCCCCCAACCCCTCGGCAACCAAAACTGGAGGGAAAACAAAAACAATTAACCTGATGTCCACCTCACCCGCCAGCCTTTGGCTGGGTGCACAGAGAGTGTAATGAGTAATTACTGTAATCACGGCCAGCCTCCCGTAATCCAGTTCTGCGTGTGTTCTGCATTTGAGCTCACGCAGCTCCTCTCGGGTGTTAATTGACGTGTGTGCCAGGGACATTTGTCTGTGCTGCTGCAAGTGGTCAGTAGTGTGAGATAGAAAGCTGGCAATTACGCACAATGCTCATGACTCCTCTGACCAAGCATTGCACAATGTAGAGTGAAATAACGGCGTGCTTGAGTTCAGAACACTCCTATAAACAAAAGGTTTTTCCTATATACTGCATGCAGAAGATCAGCATACTTTTACATTCACACCAAAAATACAGTCTTTACCAGATTTTGGTAGCTATCTGATTGCACCCATGGCCATGTAAACAGCATATTCTGAGACCTGTATTTTAGGCCTGTAATCAATACGTAGTTTTTCAGCACATGTATAACTTGGGCATACTATATGTAATGCTACCACGAAATAACTGTATTTTGTTTTTGTGTTGCACCATGATCCTGGAGGAACCTCTCGTTTCACTGTGTAGTGTTTAGATGATTGAAATGACAATAAACACTTGGCTTGGAACAAAAAATGATTACTATATGATTGATTACTATAAATTACTATAAATGATTACTATAAACTTGTACTGAGTATTAGCTAAACTTAAGAAGTGAACTTTGGACACCTATGTTTTGGGTGATTAACTACATTTGAGCTAACTTTGATTTTTACGTAACTATGACTAAATTCTCATCTCTGTCCAGCTATGGTCAGGAAGGGCTGTTTCCTCTGTGCGAAGACAGACCAATAGATAGGAAGAGACAAATGCAGAAAATAAGCAGAATGGAGGGGAGATGACTAAACGATGATGGGAAGGGTTTTGATTGATCGAGACGTTTCACACAGACACACAGCCACACTATTTAATAACTGACAGCAAATGCTCTCTTTTGTCAAATCCCTAAATGCAATGAGGAGGAGCTCCAAAGCCTACTCATGCTTCATCTTCTATATGAAGTCTGCGTAACAGGGAAAAGAGAAACATTCATCTTGTGTTTAGAAGCAAGCTCTTTTTATCCAGCTTGCACAAAGCTCTGCATTCAATCTGTTTCTACAGCATTGCAGACTGACAGGTCTTTTAAACCACAATAAGCGATCGCAGCAAGCTTTTTACACAACCAGTACCAGCTCCAGCATACTTCAGTGCATGTGTTTAGGAGGCTGGGAATCATTTTTGCTCACAGTCATTCTACTGAGTTTTTCGATTTGCTGTGTGCATTGTTACTGTGGTCTCTCTTTGTAAACAAGTCTAATTTGATGTAGACATCAGGCTGCGATGGCACTATTTGGATTTAATTTGAAAGCTATAAATCTTATCAGGACCAGGATGTTATAGCAATCAATTCTCCTTTGGGTTGACAAGGCTGCCGGACAGCTATGACAAGATGACATTCTACCCAGCAGACCAGAAGCAATGCCATTTTAAGCTGTTCATTCCAAACAAATTACACAAACGTCACTATGGATGCAGGGGTTAATTCTGATATCTGGTTGCTTTTTTCTTTATGGTAGTTACTGCTAAATAAGGAACAGCATTTCTTAACTCTGGTCCTGATGCATCCCTGTTACAGGATGTGTATTGAAATATATTACAGGACCACATCCTGTAATATATTTCAATTAATCAAAATGACCATTTGGCAGTATGGCTTCTTTAGTTTTACCCTAATGGAAAACATTGCAGTCATAACAAACTCTTCAAAAAATGAACATTATATGGGAATCAACATTTCCAACTTTAATATACGTTAATGTAACAAGATCTTATCACAAGTAATTTAAAACAATTTGTATTTGCACAGAACCCTGCTGGTGTCATCCCTTCATAAAACAAATAATGTGTAGCCATAACTAGAAGAAGATGATTAAGTCATGGAAATTAGTTAGAAAGGTGTGGGAACAAAATTAAAAAGTGATGGAAAGGACATAAGAAGGTGTGGGAACGAGACTATAACGTAATGGAAATTATATGGGAAGGTGTGGAAAAAAGATAATTAACTAGTGGTAATGAGTTAGTAAGGTGTGGGAACAAGATAATTGGGCCATAAAAATGAGGTTATGGTCAAAACCACAAGTAAGGCATGACAATTAGTCACTCACACATTTTTCTAGTGGTATGACTTAGTTCAAACTCGCGCCATACTTGCAAGCCATGAAATCATTTTACTTTTATTAGGAAGGAATGTCAATCAAGCCATCATGAAATTTTCAAATGTGCATCATTGCTGTGTTTTGATGGAGCTAAAAAGAGATAAAACAGCAAATGGTCTCATATTTAGTTTATACGTTTATAAGCTGAGAAATCAAATAATGGTCAAAAGAGTTCGCATATTAATGAAACACCACTGCAGCAGAGGAATAAAACATTTATAAAACTTCAGCTCAGCACAGTGACTCAATTGGGGCCATCATTTGCACACCACATCTGTTTAATTGAAGTAGACTCTCGTTCAGAAAGGTCAGGGTCTTGAAGAAGATGGGCAGTTTTTTCACACCTAATAGCTGATATTTCTCATTTTCTCTGCTCTTAAATTCATATCTGCCTTGGGAATTAAGCACAAGGGAGTCATGGCTACCTGCAGCCTGGATTCCCGTGCTCCTGGCTGTTACCAGCCGCAATTAGCAGAGGGGAGGTGAGCAGCTGCCTCTGAGGCTAAGCCGGTTTCAATTAAGTGCGCTATGTCCACACCAGGCGTCGCTCCGTCTCAGCCATCAGCCTCTGTGAAAGCTACAGTGCCACCCAACACATGGCACCTGCTGCCAAGGGAGCACTGGCGCAAACCAACAGCATGAACACTGCCGTCAACACCCCCGTCCCCCTCAGCGTACACACACACACACTTCTGGGCATGCGAACGGCTGAGTTGCTCAACAGAGTGGCTCCTGTGAGAGACAGCCAGGCAGCCCCAGCTTCGTCTGCTAGGCATGGAGGGGTCTCTATGGTAACGGATGAGCGAGGGGGGCCGTAGACGCAGGTACATCGGATTCCATAAAGGCTGCACAAAGAACAGCCTTGGCACTATTATATCAGTATTTCATAGCTGGTTAGGCAGACAAAGTGTAACAGTAGAGATCTCGAGTGAGATTCATCACAACTAGTGTCCTCCAAACCTGATATACATGCTGGGGAATGAAAGCCCCTTCGGTCAAAGCCACCATGTCAGAAAGGCCACGTTCTTGTTGGCCCCACTCTTCTGAAGCTTCTGTCACGGTAATAAAATTGATACAGGACGAAATTGGGGCGATCCATCTTATTGGAAAACTTGTCCCCCTGCCCATCTCTTCTCATTCACCCAGATGGATTAACCTACTGCTCTCTGTCAAATGAAATCAGGCAAGGCTCTGGAATAAAACCCTCACTGGGCTGACACACTGGAATGGGCGGTGCATTTTTCTCTAGTCTAGTGTATGTGTTTATGGACTGAATCAAATCCTTCCTGACAGGATTTGACATCCAAGGGAGAAAGACCTTTTGCCACGACGCGTCTTTCCGATTTGCCACGAAAAGTCATTAACACGCCGTCCACGGATCCAACTCACTGCTGCATCCTGGCATGATCACAGACACCCTACATCAGTACAATTCCACACCTGTGATTTTCTAAGATTATACATTTTGTGTATTTGTTTATGCCACGCAGTCTATGTCCACCCCTCCTTTCGACTCTGTGTTGATGGTGCTTGTGCAGCTCTCTGCAGACTAATTCAACAGGTACATCATTTTCCACAATTATTTATGACAGCGGGTACTGTGACTGTTGTTGTTCAGCAATCACAAATCTCCCCTCTTTGTCTCAAGGCTGTCAGAATAAGCAGTGATGGAAAGTGCAAACCAATCTTTACAGTATTTAAGAAAATGGCAAAATGTCAAGTAGCCTCTTCATTTTGAGCCAAAATACAGTGGCAGCAGGATAGTGATGAGACTGAGTGATGACTGAAAATGGTACATGCAAGCATTCTGTATTTTTAAATTCACTCTAGAAGTGACCCAATCAAACCACTGCTTGAAATCACAATACCTTAATCAGGGCTACACAAAAGTTCTAATGAGATCAAACTGGTACCCTCACTTGACAGAAACTCTCCACTCTGTGTGAGAGAAGGACCGTGGGCATTTCTCACTTATGATGGGTCCATTCTGTGAAGGAATGAGCCAGGGACATCAGTACATTATCAATATTTGGTGCCTCATTTTTCCTGTTATAACAAACATAGACCTTATATATGAAGCGAACACTCATACGTGAAAAGTGTAAAAGTGTTTAGCCTCAGCAAAACCTGATATATTTAAACACTATACACCACCATAAATAAAATACCAAAGCTGTGTCCTGAACATCGTAACTTAACATTTCTTCTGTGGATAACACCCACCCACACACCCACACTCACACCCACACCCACACCCTCTCTCTCTCTCTCTCTCTCTCTCTGTCTCTCTCTCTCGCTCTCTCTTTGAAAAATGAGAGAAACTTTAGCAAACAAAATCACAAAGAATTCTGCACCAATTCCTGGCCTACAATATTTCTTTTTTTAAGACTTTTCATTTATGACACAAGACTGACAGCCCTTATTCTCCATGATGCTGATTTCTTGACAGTTTTGCTTTTTTAAACCCCTATTTTTGTCTCAGAATAGGCTGATACTGGTTTACTTTTAGCTCCCTCGCTGTCTATAAAACTTCATCAGGATGCCAAATATAAAAACTCATCCTAGACAGCCACTTCTGCTCAGCAAGGCTTGATATATATTGACCAGTGCAATTGTTGCTATAAAACACAGAGACTCCATCAGTCATACAGGCAGAAGCTGTGCACTGGGAACCACAGGACTTGTCATTAGGATCTATGAGCAGATAAGGGCCATAATCCCCCAGACTGTGATAAAAGTTCTGAAGGGCCATCAGAGGATTTGTGCCATCTTAAGACTCAGCTGGCCATTTCCAAAGGGACAATCTCCGACTGTGATCGGCCTTAACGTCAACCATGATACCACTCAGGCACTTTGCAATGGAGATCGATCCACAGAACGAGGGTTGTCTGTCTATGCTATGGAGAAAAACCCTGAAGGACAGCTGTACATGCCTTTACACTCAGCCCTGTTCCAGAAAATGAGAATGGCATTCAACACTCGTCTTCTTTGAATGCACTTTGTAATTGATTTTTTAGGACTCTCCAGCCTGTGGAATTCGTGGCTTTGGTTTTTCTCCCTATAGTTCTTGTGAAATCTCGACCTTCACTGTGGTGGTAGAGCTTTTGTGAGCCACAGCTGGCAAGTGATCTTATCTATCCTCGTGGAGGAGAGTTGGTAATAGCATCTAACGCCGTTCATCACTACAACATTGAGATTGTAATAACTGATGGTTTTTGAGTTGCTTGGTCTAGATTTTCAATGATAGGTGGACTGGAATGATCCAGCATTTATTAAATAAAAATCTAGAAAAATGCTTCACTGTAGGAGGTCTAATATGGACAATTAAATGTGTCCAGTGAAGGAGATGCTGATGACATATTGTAAAGCCTCAGCTAGAATGTGCTGTTTTTATTACCACATACAGATGCATGTGAGCCACTAAAGTAATTTCCACAGGTGAGAAAATGTGGATTACTTAACACAAAGAGACACATTTTCAAGAACTTTGTATTGCAGGCTGTGGAATTACTCAATAGTGTTGCAGCTGTATGACACACGCAAGAATCATTTCAGCGAAACAGGGAACATTAATCTGCTAAACATGGCATGCCTATCTCTTGTATTAAAAACTGGCAGATTCTGCCGAAGTGGTTCACCAAGCTTATGTTTTACTTAAAGCTCTTTTTTTTTTTATTCTATGCTCTACCTTGAAAAGAAAGTGGAGAGAATCAAATACTGTCTTGTACCTGAAGCAAGAATCTCAGTGAGCCTCTCTGGCAAAGCTCTTATTAAGCCAAGCACACATTTGAACTGTCAATCAGAGCCATCGGGGTGGGGGTTCTTGCAGAGCTTTCACTTACCAATCAAGTCAGAGTCGACAAGAAGCATTTCATTCGTGACATTCACTTGCTTATACCTATGGACGCTTTCTAGCTCTCCTTGTTATATTAATCCACAATCCGTACGAGGGTTGCTGCGCCTCCATATCAAAGCAGTGTTTCAGGGGAGAGAGCCTTCTGACCAGCCGTCCATAGAGACAGAGGAAAAAGTTGATCTAAAATCAGTTTTTGTCAAAATTTCAGCCAAGCTTGTCCATATTTCCAGTGACTTCTTGGTTGTATCTGTCAATCTCATATATGCTGTTGTCTTGGCAACAAACCCTCCTGCACATGCTTCAGCACCACCTTACTAAAACAGCACCAAAAGCACTAAAACTTTTTATTCTCCTTTTTCTTTAATCAAAATGTTCACTATGAGTCATTTCTGTGCCTTATTTAAATTTCTCTCTTTTTATTCCCCTTTCCCTAAACACTGCAGACACCTCTTCTCTTCATCACCTGCATCTTCCCAACATTACTGAACTGTTAACATCTGGCTCTATTTCAGTGAAAACCACAAATGGGAATTTGTAGCAATGTCTGTAAAATGACCTGTACATTACTACTAATTAAAAAAAGATTTGTATTAGAAGACACTATGTATTTCATTTAATTTAAAAATGTGAAAACAAGCTAGATTTTCACTTTATTCTTGACAATCATAAACAAACCATGCCCTGCTTTCTAACACATTCTCTCATGACTCCTCAAAACCTCAAAAAACATTTGATCACACTTATTTCACTTTTTCTGGTGCGAAAAGCGCTTTAGATCCCCTCAGACGTCCCTTGAAGGAGATCACACACACAGTTATCTCAGTTTACTGCAACAACAACAACAACTGCCCCTGAGCCCCAGTCTTGCCATTCTCCCCAGTTTGGAGATACGAGAAGGGGGCAAACTCACATCATATTATTTTTACGAGACATGTACACTTAATGAGACTTTTTTTTCGTCTTGTTTCCTTCCCTCTCCATCTGTCAGGTAGCAACCGTGCAAACAACACATTTCTTCAGACAGACGCAGCTACAGGTGATGCAGGAAAAAACAAAAACAACACGACGAAGCACACTAAAGAAAACAGCGTTTGTAACCGATTACCTATTCCAAACTGCAGCCCAACACACGACCAGAACTACAGCCAGAACCAGAACCAGAGCCCGAGACAGAGCCAGAGCCAGAACCAGAAAGAGAACCTGACAGTCAGTCTTGAACTAACGCAGAAGTAGAGTGTAAAGCAGGACCCACAGAAAAGCATTTATAAGCATCTCAACTTTAGTTCAGGTTCATTTCCAGCCCCATGCCGGCACCACACACTCTCTGTAGAGAAGAAGAGAAGGTAGAGAATGAGCCCTGCTCACCTGTGCGCTCACTCACTCACTGGTGTCTGTGCGTTCCTCACTTTTCTTCCATGGAAATACGCGCAGCTGCTCGGTGGTGTCTCTTTAAGAGAGGAGACGGTCAACTCCGAGAGGCAGAGAGAGAGAGAGAGAGAGAGAGAGAGAGAGAGAGAGAGAGACAGACAGGGAGAGAGAGAGAGGCAGAGAGATAGAGAGAACACAATTACACACTCGAGCGTTAATTTGTCCTTGTTCGACAAAGGAAAAACGCTTCATTTCCAGAGCCGAGCGGTTTTCTAGCGTCGTCTGCCATATATGGTCAAAGGAAATGGAGCAGGACTTTACAGGTTGCAAGCTGTTGCTGTGGGGATGAGGGGGACGTTCAGTTCTGGACTCAGACAAGAGAGAGAGGCAGAGAAAGGGTGATGAGGGAGAGAGAAAGAGAGAAAAGATGAAGAGAAGGAGAGTGAGATAAAGAAAAAAGAGAGTGAGATGGAAAGAAAAAGAAAGAGAAAAGTGTGAGAGGGAGAGAGAGAGATGGATGGAAAGAGAGAAAGAAAAAGAGAGATGCATTGAGAGAAAGAGAGAGAGAGAGAGAAAAACAGGGGGAGATTGAGAAAAAGAGAGAGAGAGACAGAGAACACAAGGTGTGTAATTATACAGTACGTTTAGCCATTTTATTTCTGCTGCCTGTGTTGCGAGCACATTGCATAATTCTGGGCTGTTGAATGCCCATATGGGAGCTGCTAAAGCCTTTGTAGCCCCCAGGAGTTTGAATGGTCCTAAGCACCTGCATTTGCACCTCACCTCAGACTACAGCATTTTTGGAGTTGCGTATGACTTTAAAACCATGGATCTAAGATGCTTTGATTGAGCTTTGTCTTGGACTAAATTGCAGTGTCAATGGTAAATCCCAACTGAAAATTATGTTTATTTCTTAGGCAGATTCAAACCTATGACATTGTGATCGCAGGGGCAACTCTCTAACCACTAGGCTGGCCACCAGCTGCCCCAACACTGCATTTCCCACCAGAGAGTTGACGTCCACCACTATAGGATACTGAGACATAATATTTACCATTTTTTTTTAGGTGTATTCACTGACCACTAGGACAGGGGTTTAATTTTAAACTAATCAATATCTGTCTGGGAAACAGGTCAATATAGTCATTGTGGAATATGCAACAAGTGTGTTTCTGTATGGGTTTTGCTCTTATAAACACATTTTCAAATGTATCAAAGCGTTAGATTGGCAAGTTGTTTATTTATTTTTAGTTTGTACTGTCCAAACCCTCCTCTGCTGACAACAAATAACAGGTAAGCCTTGTTTTATACCAATAAGTGAGCGAAGGCATCCTTAATACAGACGAAGTGTAGATGTTTATTAGCAGCAGTAAATCTTCATGAAGCAGAACAGCCCAGTGAGTCATACGGCCCGGAAGAAAGCTGGTGAAGGTTGTGTGTCTGGAAATGTCATGGCATTCGCACCTTGTCATGCTCAATGGTGTAGATGCACAAGACCAGCAGATCAGATTTGAGAAAAGGGGAAAAGCGTTCTCATCTTTCAAGTAGGCAGAGAAATGTTGAGTATGTATCAATTGTTATAGATATTTTATTTATAAATTAATGAAACAGCCTTGAGAAGTGGGCGCAAATTGTCTGACTTGAAACACAGTGCTGACATACATTTTACAAGAGACAACATACATTGGTGCTATTTCCACAATTTGACAAGTCTATGCTCCTTCTCTGTGGTCCATCTAATTCTAGACTTTGCTTATATGCTCAGAATTGCTTCTGGATTTACAGATGAGTGCAGTTCAGCTTGGCTCTCACTGTCTGATGGTCTATCATATTATGTTTCCTACCAGAGAATCAGCATACCATAAGATACTCCTTACTATTATATTGTATATTGACTCACAAATATTGGAAATTAAAAATGTGCAATTCACAATCGGACTGGCTTTGACTTGGCTGGGAATAGATCAGAGGTGTAAAGAATGGATTATAGACTCGACACAGTAATCTGGGGAGGTGATCATTTAACATCGTTCTTATACTTGGAGAAACGTTGTGTGAGTAAAGACTGGATTATTGCCTTATTTTCAAACATCATCATCGTAGGTAAAGACTGTAACAGGTTTGGCCTCAGGGGAGCCTGACTGATACACACTATAGATAGGGGTGGTTTAACTCTCTTAAACACGTCAATTGCTTTTCATGAGAACTTTTTATCATTGACCTGCGGTTATCAGTGCTGGACTGGCCATCAGGCATACCAGACATTTGTTCGGTGAGCAGATGGTAAATTTGGACCAGTCAGGTAAATCCTGTCAGCACCCAGACCCACCGGTGGCCCGGTCTCAAAATGCCCAGTAAGATTTTTTGTCCCAGTCCATCCCTGCCGGTTATTGATTATCTGTCAGTTAGAGAGGCAGGATTATGTAACTGAATGTCAGCCCAGCCGCTATGCCAGACAGTTTCACTCTCTGCAGATGGACTTAATAAAGAAGGGATCTGCCTTTTGGCTAAAGGATCAAGGCACAGTGAAGTACCCTGGTGTCCATCATTTGTGGATTTAGACATCCAGACATCATGCTGAATTTGATTCATAAGTAATCGCAGATTTATGCATAATGATCAGGACATAAGTGGTACGCAAGCGAGAATTGGCGTATGTGGTACGACAAATGCGCACCAATTTTCAGTCTTCACTGCGCAAATGCATACCTAAGTGGAGTAACTTCATACTGGATCTCCACCAGTGCCAGTGAAGTACCACCACTCAGGAAAGTTAAAAAAAAAAAGAAAATGTAATAATGTTTTAAAATATGGTTCCTGCCGGTCACTTCTGCACCAACCAAAATTCAGTCAGAGCAAGTCTAGTCTCGCGTAGCCAGACCTTCAGACTGACGGCTGAAGGTCTGGAATTCATAGCAGCTTTCTTTGGCCAAGGCCC